>JAUZNJ010036876.1:0-11688 GCA_034780135.1 Jordanella pulchra
ATCCACCTGCAGAGGGAGTTGGGCACGTTGAGCTGGTACAGCTTGTCCTGGAGCAGACCTGGGAGGATGGTGTTGAAAGCAGAGCTGAAGTCCAAGAACAGGATCCTGGCGTAGGAAAATTGATTCCTTATCAACAAAACATATATCTTTGTTTTGCTAGTAAGTTTTACACAGAGAGGTACTGTGACATACAACCAAACACACACAGGAGGAATCTAGACGAGCCATTTAACCTCACAGTAGCCAAAGAGAACCCCCGTATGCATGGGGAGAACATGCAAACTCTGAATGCAAGGAAAAAAGCATCAGGTTTACTCCTAATATCCAAGGATACATTACTTGGATCTGTTAAGTTGGAAACTTCTTTGAAAAAATATTTTTCCAATACTACTTGGCAAACTAAATTTACTTGTCTTTTGATGGATATAGTTTTACCAATTAATTCTGGGGAACATATTAAATAAAAGGTTTCATTTTTTAAGTAAAGATATATACATTGCAATTTGCAGGACCTAGAGGACAATTACAATGATTTATTTCATGTACAGCATGCTAACTCTGGCACTAACCCTGTTTGTAGCATTAGTATTAAGTAGTATTAGATTGCAAGAAATGTTAACTGTGTAGGACTTTGCCCTACTACCAAAGGATTGTTGGTTCAATCCCCAGCCTTGGTTTTTAAAGTTGCTGAACTACTTAACCAATCTTTCGGTCAAAGTGACTAATTTGTATTGGTTTGCCTCTTTACTAATAAAGATTAGTTAAAAACAGCACCCAATGAGATCGGTCGTTTTAGCCAAAGGATTGGTTGGACACATAAGTACCAACCAAATTGGTAAAATTAAAAATATATATATATAGAATGACCAATCTGTTTTTAGAGTGTAAGAGATTTACAGCAAGTATAACTAGAAGATATAACTGGTCAATATTACAGCAGTTGCAAAAGCAAGAAACCTGCACAGGTAGTATTTTATGTCACTATGGTTGCTCATTCAGGGAAAACTGTT
Organism: Jordanella pulchra; assembly: GCA_034780135.1. Classification (NCBI taxonomy): domain Eukaryota; kingdom Metazoa; phylum Chordata; class Actinopteri; order Cyprinodontiformes; family Cyprinodontidae; genus Jordanella; species Jordanella pulchra. The sequence continues at coordinate 1,011 of JAUZNJ010036876.1, forward strand.
CCTCTTTTACTGCAATCATGTCCAGCATGGAAAGTCAAAGACAAACCTACAAACTTGGACAACGCAACCCAAACATAGAAACTTCCAGAGATGCACCTGCCGGTTCTATACACATGAAACAAACACACAGTCACTCACACACGGTTGTGAATACAGAGAAATGTCACCTTACTCCTGCAAGCTGTTAGCCAGTCACATCCATGCCAAACCACACTGCCCCTCTGGAACGTGGAGAGAGGAAAAGCTTGAGTGTGCATGAATCTATGTATGTGTGTGTGTGTATTCTTTGGACAGCTCTTTAAAGAAGAGAGTTGCCTGAGGCAGAGTAGGTTGAGCGGACGAAGACAGGCAGATAATGGAGGGGCATCTTTGTGCCAAGGACTGCACCTCAAAGTCACATGCACACACACAAATTGGTACAAACAAACACACACACATACTGAGTCCCACACATCCCTGCCCTCACTATACATCCTCTGTCTTTTGATTCTATTTATCATTTCTACATTCAGCTGAAAGCTTTTCCAACATGCCTGTTTCTCTCTCTTTCTATCTCTACCTGTATGGCTTTTTTTCTCTTGATTTTTACCTTTTACTTCTGTTCATCCCCTTCTTCTCTCCACTCATGTCATATCTCTCTTCAATTCCACGTATCTTGAATTAACTGCAGATAGCCTTAAGTACCCTGCGGTTGACCGCAGATAGGCCCTTATTCAGTGATGGGAGAGATACAGTAAGCGGGTGGGTAGGATGAAAACAGCAGCGTTTTGGAGAGGAAGACAGTCAAAGGGCCTAATAAAGAGTTTTATAAGTGAGGGGGTAAACGAGGAGTCACACAACTCTGAGAAAAGATTGCTTTCTACAGCTTAAAAATTGACTGGCCTGAAATAAAATAATGAACTAAAAATAAAACAAAGACGTTGATTTTAAATGTTATATATTCACCTAAAAGCAGAGGTGGAAAACTCCTGATGCCCGATATCTTGAAACCTTTATATGTGCCCTTGGTTTGGCACACCTGAATCAGATAATTAGATGATTCAAAGAAAACTGGAGAAATCGACAGCACACTGAGGATGAAACAATTCAGCCCTTGGATTCAGTTATGTAGGACAAACCTAAAAGTAGCAGGATACCAGCCCAGATTCTTTCTTAAATATCTCCAGTAGTTTTCCTAAAGCATTTCGTTTTGTTCTGAATAAGCTAGTTTTTTGTTCTTTGGGGAGAAGGAGAAAAACGTTTGGACCTGAAAATAGCATGGGCAGTAACAGCTACAAGTCTAGGAGGCCTGTTTCAGGTTTTAAATTCTTAGGGCGATGTGGATTAGAGCCCAAAAATCTTGGTGGACAAAAATAGACATTGCTTCTTTCTTCTTTGCCCACAAAAACCAAACATCCTTTCCTGGAAAAGGGGAAGAGGGACACATATTTTGCAGCTGAGGGGAAATATTGGGGAAGTTGTTTTAATTACAGTTTGAACAGTCGCTGAATGAATGCCACTTTATGGCAGCCGGAGCTACTCCTAACAAGGAGAGCTCACTATGCTAAAACATGTTGTCAACTTGGTTCAAAGTTGTTTGCCAACAGATTCCAATGTGACTGTTTAATTTTGGGAGGTTGCAGTGTTGCTGTTTGCTTTGAATGGCCCAACCTACAGGTCTATTGTCCTGCATGGGTAAAAGTTACATGGAGTTCATCAGAGTGGAAATATAATTTAGTAGTCCACTACTCTTATGGACTCATTTCTTTTTGACAGCTGTTGTGACATACAGTAGTCTTATTGGCAGATTACCTACAATTTTACCACAAATGAATTGTTCTCAATGTTCTCCCATCAACTCCAACAGGTAACTGGTTTAATTACATTATTGATATTTCAATTTGATATATCAATTTCTTTGTTTGAATTGCCTAATAACAAGTAACATTTATGCAAATTTCAAACAATAGACACTGTTTTGAATAATACATTCATTAGTATTAATTTTGAGCAAGCATACTTCATTAATACTAAATATTATCATAGATATAAGGTTGTTCTTTTTACAAAAGATAAACCAGTAAGGAAACCTAAACAGAAAACAGCAAACACTAAAACTTTTTGGAAACATATGACACAAATTCTTTAGGTACAACAAAGTAAATAAGAATAAACTTTTTTTTTTTTTTGCTTTATCCGACAAGACAGTTTAAAATGGGACAGCCAACTTCCTTGGCATCACTTAGTAATAGGGAGCTGCTGAACACAGTTATCCTTAAGTGTCAGTGACTCATGCCCTGGCTGATATATTAGTAAACCTTTAAAAAATATATATCCCCCCCCCAATTCATAAATAGGTAGTAGTGAATCTATAAAAGCAGTGCAATAGTGCATTTTGTATGTGAGAAAAAGTTTAGAAAAATAGAGGCATCTTTAAAAAACAAACAAATGTGAACACATAGGGTCCTTAGCATGAACAATCAGTTTGCTGTTTTATTCAGAATCTATTACAACCTTGAAATCCTTTAGAGGTAAAGATAAAAAAAACTGCTGCTCCGTTACACGTTGCTGGGAGCTGTTCCAGACATGCATCTTTCAGCAGGATACTGCCATCAGTGAGTAGTGACAGCTGACTGCCTCAAGTCATATTAAAGAGTAACAACCGAAGAGAAGTAACATTTACCATAAAATGACCTTTCTGTCTCATTCAGATAGTAAGGAATATAAGAGCTAGATAGTTACTTAGAAAAGGATTAAAAAACCCTTTTTTAATCAATAATTTTTTCAATGATCTCAGGTCTGGGAGAAAGGCCATTTATAGATATAGAATTTCCATCAACACATACAATTTTACAATTCTCTCATTAATTATAATAATTATAATTTTAAAAGTACAAAAGCTTCAAGCAGATGATTTGACAAGTGTACGTTGGTTACATGTCGTCATGATCAACCTCTTCTGATATACGGGCTGTTTTCTCCCACATGATAAGTTGTGTGGGAGAAAACAGCCAGTTAGTCTTAAATCAGCACAATGACCCGGCAGACAGGTTTAAAATTCCTTATATTTATAAGGATAAAACAAACAGTTCTTAAAGGGAACCTGGAACTGGAACGAGGATACTCTTCAGGATTTTCAGCACTGTGAAGGTGACCAAGGTAAGTTGGTGGAGGGAAAAACTGAATGTTCGATGGTTCGCTATACTTTTGATTGTAGGAAGGTAAGAAACGTTTGGTCCGCGGTCTCACGGAGTATTGGGGCTTAGACTTAAGGAAAACAACTGTTGGATCTGGAGTTTGACAGGAACAAAGGGGAGCTAGGAGTCCGGTCTAAAACCAAGGACTGACAGGTTGCAGCGACTGACTCTAGTGCAGGCACAATCACAAGTTGGACAGAGGTGGGTTTACACACATTTAGTTTCCTTATTATAGACAGGAGATCTGATCGGCTTGGGAAAGGCGCACCGGGGAGACTTGCACTGGAAGTGTTCTGGGGGACAGATGTTATTAGGAATGTGAATTCTGAAGGAATGTTGGGTAATATGAGAGAGGTTCTCATAAGCTAGAGTTAGACCAAGGGGGAGTCGAGGCATCCAATGTAGTGGAAAGCTATTCTCTCTCCATTCTTACCGAGAGGGGGTGTTGATGGTGGACAGGCAGGTGAGCTCTTGATCCAGGAGGCAGCGAAGAGGACGGACTTGGCGACTGCATGGCTGAAAGGAGAGGAGAATGAGGAAGGTAAGGTTTCACTGTACGATTTAGCAGACAAATGGAGCTCGCAGGCAAGTTTACCAAAGTGTGGAAGTTAACCGACTGGCCCCATCCGAGGAATCCACTCCTCTAACTACTGCCTCCTGATTGCAGCAAAGTGGCACCAGCTGGGAGCTCAACCTGACTAGACAAACCCTGAGGAGGAGAAAGGTAACATACACAACCAGGATCCAACATGGAGGAGCTCTGAGAGGAAGATAAAAAACGGGGAGTTACAGAACAAAATCTAGGAATGCTTTCTAGAGTGGCGTTGGACTGTTTAATCTAATAACACCTTCCTCGGGGAACTAGCTCTCTTTTGAGCCTGCTGCCAGACAAGCTCCAAGTGCAGCCAATCACCTGTTCAGGTAGCACCAACACATACATACTTGTTTAGCCATATTTAGTTAGAACCATATGTTGACTCCTTTCTATGCCGAAACCCTAAAGATAACCATAACTCTAACCATTACCAATACACACCTCACCCTAACCCAGTTCACACCTTAGCCCTATGAGACTTAAATGTAGCAAGATACACAACACTAGATGGATTAGTTATTATTTGGAGCAGTGGTAAGATGAAAAAATCATAGTTCAGATGTAAAAATGAGAATTGTTGCTCCTTTTTTTCTGTTCTATCATATAATATTTAAATCACCCTGTATAATTATAATAAAGCAGTTTGTATGCATAAAACAAGCGGAACACTATGGCGATAGCCCTACTGCTACACTTGTGAAAGCAAAATCTGTTGGGCTCTGTTTGGCACCAAGATAATTATTCTTATTGCCACATTGCCAGACAGGACACTGCAAAAAAAAAAGAAAAAAAAAAAAGAATGAGAATTGTTGGAGGTACGTATTGTACATATGTTGTTTTTAACCTACAGATTATAAGATTAATGATTAAATAATTTAAGCACATGTAAAACCACAAGCAAATTATTTGCTTGTGTCACTACTTTGTAAAGGTTTTGAAAAATATCAAACGTGAACACTTTTTAAAATGGAAATATCTTAGGGTTTGCTAACACAATTTGTAAAGCAGCAAGCCTCAAACTCGTCACAAATCACCTACTTCACATGATTTTCAATTGCTGTGCAGTCAGTATTTTAAAACTGCAACACATACTTACTCCCATATTATTAAATTACCCTTAGTCAAAGCCCCCGGTGCATCCTTATTTGGCGTCAGATACTGATGGGGTACCCCTCTCATTATATGTTGGATGCAGGACAGGTTGCGTCATTCGTATGAAATTGGTACTGGCAAGCTGCCACCACCGCTCCTGGTAGACTTCTCTGATGTACTGCTGTCCTCCTTCCATCTCCTGCTGTGGTTCCCAAACTGTGATTATCTCTTAAGGATCTACTGGATTGAGGAACAACAGCGACTTTTTTCGGACTTCAAACTTAAGTAAAGCACAGACTCGCTCCTTAAAAGGTCTCCCCAGTTGAAGTGAAAGCAGATTTAGGTTTTGTTGAAGCAGATTTGATGACATGGTGGAACCTAAAGCTAAGGGTTTTTTTCTCTCACAGTTTTTGTGTGTGAACAGATCCTAAAAGAGCAAATTCAGGAGATGTATTACAGCATATAAGCGCAGCAAAACAGTATGCATGTGTCCTACGTGTTAGGCCCGAAATTGCTTTTCTTTAATCAGTCAATTTATTTACGCTAGCAGCAAAGCATACTTGTTGAAAGAGGGAATATTTGGAACAATGAATAATTTTTGATGTAAATAGCCTTCTGTTTTACAACAAACAACCAGAAGAACAAGATCCAATGTCAGAATAGTTGTGGCAAGCTAAAAAGCTAAAATAAAAAAATGTGCAAATTCTAATCAAAGGGTCAAGACTTGGACTTCTAGGTGATCAAATCATAGGTTGTATTACAATTCATAAACCTATCCATATTAAAAGCAGAAGTTCTTTAAGTGGTCAGTGAGAGCAAAGAGGTATGCCTAGAGCTGTCATGGTTGCCAGGCAACCTTAGTTACTCTGTGGTGACGGCAGTATGGCTGATGAAGGCTATCTTAATTCACAGCTATTCACTTCCTGCTTCCATTGTTTTTAAGGTCTTGGCTCACAGAGACACGTTTTTTTGAAGGATGCATTGACCCAAATTGGGACATACCCACAGCTGTTGAGTGTACTTTACCATGCCTAGTGTAAACTTCAACTTTTGAAAACAACCACTCTTAAATTACATGCCCAGTGTAATTATAACTTTAAGGGGACTTTTGTGAATGCAGTTTTGGCCAGAATGTAATGTGAGAGCTACTGGACATTCTTTCGCTAATTTTTAAGTCCTCCTTTTTTTCCTCAGGTTTTTTTTTATTAAAATATAATACTTACTTTATATAGAAGTTATGGTTGGTTATGTTGGAGAGCTGGCAAGCTAGCTAGCAAGATTTGAAAGCAGCACTCCATGTACCTCCCCCCATTCAAAGCTAAGCCCTCCCCGTGTATCACAGAAGAACTCAGCAAAGCAGATGGGAGGTGACTCTGGCATTTCTTTCAAACAATTTCGACTTCAACCTAACTACCTTATGCCTCATTCACCTGTAAAGAATATATGTTATTATTGTAGCTTTCAAGATAGCATGCTAGGTTTAGCAATACTAAGCGTACTAACCTCTATACTATACTCTATACTATATACTAACCTCATGAGTTTTGCAAAGTGCTGTTGTTAATACTTCAGGCAACGGCCAAAACCGATAAGTGTGAGGAGGAGGATGGCAGACATGAAGGCATCTGTTTGTTTTTTCCATTCGGACCAAATTGATAGCAGCCCTCACAGATATTTTATGTTTTTTTCGTTCCTTTTCTGAATACATAAGGTATTGACTACTCTCAGGATGGAAGAACCATTTCACTCAATGTTACAAAAAGTGTTTCTGAACAAGATTTGCAATGTGAAAACATTACATTTGTATCTGTTTTCTGCAGCAGTTTATATGTTAATTTTTTTCTTTTTAAATTTCAAGATTTTATAACCCCTCCAAAACTTGAAGGCAGTGGTTCCATAGAGAAGATAAAGCCCAGTAGGCTGACAGTGGTGGAGATAGAGCCCCCATCTCCAGCATGGGGAAACCCAGGAGGTTCCTGGGAACAGTCATAAGGATCAAAAGAATTCTGGCATCTACAGTTTTTATGCCAATGGTGGTCATGTAACTAAATGTGAACAAGAGGCCCAGGAAGCCAACAGTGGTGAAGCTGTAGCTTGGGACACAAACCCAAGCAGGTTAGATGTTCAGATGGACACCCAGGAGTTTTTTATGAAGCGTCATGATGATCAGAAGAACACCAGCATCTACAGTTTTTCGGCCTAAGGTGAGGGAGGTCATTAGACTGAAAGCTAAGATGAAGCCCAGAAGGCCGACATCAGTGAAGATGGAGCCTTGAAGGCTGATAGTGATGAGAAGAAAGCCCTGGAGGCAAGCAGTGCTGGGATCCCCAGACGTCTAAGGGCAAGTTCTTGGGGTTTGGATAGACCAAGACTTGGAGACTGTTATAGCAAAGAAAGCTGTATAATTCAGCCAAGCAGCTGAAAGAACTCACAATACACCTCACCTGGAGGTTCACAAGAGCATTAGGAAAAAAACAGGTAGAACATTGTGAGGGAATCAACCTCAGGTCACTGAGGACCTACTATGAGCATTGTCAGGAGGTCGATTGCGTATGATTTCTCACTATCTTACCAGTGAATGATCTAATACCCAGCCATAATTATGCTAGAAGCCTCTTGAAGGAAACAAGAACCATATGGTCAAAGAGCAATTTGATAAGCAGCAGAATAGAAAATCTCAGTTAAGGTTTTTCCATTTGTGTAGCCTTAAGTTATAATTTTCATAACGATCATTCCACTTTGATAAAGAAAGGGTTCAAATAAATCATCAAAGGCTGAAGATATCTAACGTTGAAGATTGCATTTTTAGCATTCATATAATCATTCCATGCACTCTGTGTTTGTTTTGAATGTAAAGTCACAAATGTAAATTAAACACATCTTTTTGTAAATCTCTGCCATCAGTCCTATAATTTACTGTGTTCCTCTTAGAGACGGAAAAGATCCTGCGCTCACCTCTTGCCTCTTTGGCTGCGTCTGTTCTTAAGGCTCTAAATGAATCATTTTTTTTCTTTCTTTCTTTGTCTCCTCCAGAGGAGAGTGAGGTGCGTACATTAATGACTGTTTTATGGTTTTTGCTATCTGAGTCTCTTTCATTCATGTTGGCCATGACGGCCTAATATCTGCCTGTCAAACAACTTCCATTCACTCCTCTAACAGACTAGAGACTGATACTTAAGACACAAAAAAACCACACACCTACGTATCCCCTCCTCGGTAGATTAGTGGGTGGTGAAGGAGCCACACTGGCCATTATCTGCTGCTCTTGCTCCAATCAATTACTATTCATTTATTCGAAAGGAGTGACCGTGTCCTGATCTGAGGAGGTGTTAAAACTGGTGTGTGCGCCTTGCCGTTTATTCCAGTCTTTTTAACAAAACTTTGATTCTCCTCCTACCTCTGTCATTCTCCTTTTTTTGTTCTAATTTTTACTTTTCTTTACTCCTATGATAACTTTCTTTTGGTTTGTTGTTAACATATTATAGTGCTTATTCTTCAGTCCTCTCCAACATGTTGCATCAGTTTTTTAGATTCAAATAACCATTTCCTTGAAGATATTTAAAAGGAAACACTGGCTGCATAACTACAATATCAAGTTCAGGTCACAGCAGTCAAGCTAGTATACAGTTCAATTCAGTTTATTTTAGGTGCAGGACTTTAACACATTGATTCCTATTAAGTAACTGGGAGCGTTTTAACCATTAAATTAATTGTTTTTTTCTCTATAGTGCTACCAGTGTTTATATAAGTAACATGTTAAAGTACCTACGTTACTTTTTCAAGTAACTAGCACTGGAACTAATTATTTTGTAAAAGTCAGTTGCGTTAGTCATTACTACGCTTTAAGCAGATTCATTACTCATTACTTACTGTGTATAAATAAGGACAACATTTTTCTGGTGTAAGTGCACCTCTCAGCAATGTGCACATGTAAGCACACGTGGGGAACGTAACAGCTATGCACAACTTCAGCATGAGCACTGAGGAAAGACGATGGTGCAAAGCCACTGATTCAATGAGATCGTTCCTACAGAAAAGCGCTCATTGAGGGGTAAATATTGCTGTGATTTGCTCATTATGTGCAGGAACAAAGACTTTGTCAACATTAAAGAAGCTCCTCACATCATCTTAACATTGACAGGTTAAATAAACACATGTTTTATACTTTCTCAAAGCTTTTGGATTTGACTTGCATAGTTTATGTTTTCTCATTCAAAAATCTTTTTTTATTTTAAGGAATTGTGTTAAAGTGTTTAATTCTATTGCAAACTATATATTTTATTTTTGTTAAATTGGTTGAAAAGTGTTTTTATTTTATAGCCAATAGAAGGCTGTCAGTGATCAAAAATATAAATGCCAAAACATATTTTTCTGTTATTATAAACAAGAACCCTGATAACATCAACATAATCATATTGCAACTCATTTTGTCAAACCACACGCAACAAAATAATGTAGATTAGTTTTCAGTGTTTTCAGATGTGTAGACCTTTAAATGAATTATTTAATTAATTATTAAATTAATAAAAAACACCTTATATTCCATAACTGAACCACCAGTTGTATTTAAAAATTCCAATAACAGGAACTTTAAATTCTTCGGCACTTTAGATCAGTGATTCCCAGCTTGGGGAACTTGTACCCCTAACTGGTCCACGAGTCCATTGCGAGGGTAATGACAATAAATGAAAATATTGAGTTAATAATACAAACATAGGGCTGGGATCTGTTCTATTTGTAAGGACCCAGTTGAAAAATAAAAAAAGCAGCTTTATCAAGTAGGTGTTTGAGTTCCCCTTCAGCTTTGATACAAATCAAAACCAAACAGAAGAACAGACAGGATGTAGAGAACAGCCTGGTATCAACTGTTTTCACACTGAGCCATTGCAGCTCATCAAAGCTGATCAGGTGCCTTGATAAAAAAACAAAGTAAAACTAACGGAGTCAGTCTGACTATTTTTTTTTTTTTTTTTCTGTATTTTGTTCCAAATTTGCGTATCAGTTGTAAGGAATACAATGCTAAAAAATGAAATGCTCAAGTTAAAAGGTTAAATAAAATAGTTTTTTAAATGTATTTATTTATTTATTTTCGTTTCAGAATAGTTCCTCTTTTGGACAGTCATCAACACTTTTAACTGAGGGGGGAACTTGTGGTAACACACAGGTCAAAAAAGGTTGGGAACCACAGCCTTAGTTTATCGAAAGTAACTGTATAGTTAGTTTGGTTATTAACTCTTTTAACTCATAAAATCCATGTACAAATCAAATACTTTATCTTTTAGTGTCATTAAACTCAACATTGGGCTATATGAGACTCTATAGCAGCTGGTTGGTTTATTTCTCTGAATTATCTCTCTGCCCTTGGTCTCCACTACTTCCCTCATTGTTTAACCAAGTTAGTAAACTCTCTAGCCGACAGGAGTCCAAGTCACATTATGTCTGCTATAAAAAACATTGTAGAGGGATAATGGCTGAGCATCCCTAAGCAGATGCAGCAAAATGTCAGAAAAAAAATACAGATATATTTAGGGCAAGGTTTAAGCGCGGTAGAACCCGAGCAGTCTGCATGATTCCAAATGGACTGTTAAGATCTAAATGAAGATGTTGGATTTAGCAGAATAAATTAAGAAATAAGATGTTTTTGTCTGCAAGAAATATTCTCTGTTGGGATCCGGAGTCTGTCTGCCACCTTTTCTCCAGCAGAGTGCGCCGTGGGTCTCCTGGGCTGGAGCCCTCCACACCTGATGATCGTCAGCTCATCAGGAGATTCCCCTACATAAGCAGCAGTCAGACCTTGCTTCTACGCCGCAGTGTT
>JAUZNJ010036877.1:0-11687 GCA_034780135.1 Jordanella pulchra
GGATCAGAGGCGTTTGTTGCTAACCGAACTGGGTCAACACTGCGGCGTTGCAGGAAGGTCTGACTGCTGCTTAAGTAAGGTGGATCTCCTGATGAGCTGATGATCCTCAGGTGTGCTGAGGGCTCCAGCCCAGGAGATCCACGGCGCGCTCTGCTGGAGGAAGGTGGAAAGTACAGACTCCAGATCCCAACATCTAGAGCCAAGAGATGGGAAGACATTGCATTATAATATCCCTTTAAATGAATTAAAACCTCTGAGGGCTGTTTCTAAAATTTAGTAGAGTTTGTGTGTAGAAAAAAAGGCTGTTCTGAAAGGAAAATTTTGTCAGAGTTAATTGAGAAAGAGTGTGTTTGCACTTGATTTGAGCAGATAAATAAAATAAGATGTCAACAATATACATAAAGTGTATGCACTTAAAGTAAGAAGAAAACATTTCCATTATCTTATTTCTAGTGCGTAGATATAATTATATTTGTAAGTACTCATTCCATTAGCAGGTGGTTTTTTTACTTAATGAAATAAAGGGCAAAAATGTATTCCAAGTTTTCTTTAACTTACTTTTAGATCATTTTTTACAGTATTGTACCTAATGAAGAGTTTCTAATTATGTGGTAGATGAAGGTATACTTGACTATAAGTGCCAGTCCATGCATTATCTGTTAAATTTACATCTAAAACTACTTCCTACTAGCTGCAACATGAGTATATATCACTCCAGAAAATTAAAACAATTTTTTATAATCAGTTCTGATGTAGGCTTATGTGTTATTTTAGAAATTTCAATCACAATCAATAACACTGTGTGCTGCTGAAAAGGTTTGCTATTGTTGAATAGCTATTAGTTCGGTGAGAGAGTTAAAACAGTCCTGATTATTACTGAACAGCACAGCTGTGGCTTTTGAGATTTATGTCTTTTTTCCAGAGCACCTTGATGGTAGAGAGAGAGCTTCTCACATTTTAGCACCTACTTGCATCAAGGTCTTGTTACCCTGCTGAAGGTGAAAAAGGCAATATAATGTTTTTTTTTTGTTTTATTTTTGTTGTTATTGTTTTTGTTATTCTTTGTTTTTTATCATAATGTAAGGCTTGGAAAGATAAGTCCTTCAGTGTTTATTCTGGATATTTTGCTTTAGCTTTCTAGCATGGAGACTTGTCAAACATGCCCACTCAGTGCCCTTCAAAGAGAAGGAGGATTATGAAAGCCATTAAAATGAGGTAAGGGCTGTTTGACTCCTATAATGACTGTAATAAAAATGAGTATAAGGGTCAGCACTGGGGAGAAGCCTCAAATTAAAACAAATGGTAGTTATGAGTGGGAGCGCAGACTGCAACAAATGCTACTGTTAAGGGGGGTAAATTAATAATGCCGCGTCGAGTAACAGTTTTGGTTACTTGTTTTTGTGGTTTTGAAATTTTACCTGTCACTGTGTGGAAAAAAAGGATTATCACTGGATCCTAGTGATTTGAGTCGTGGAATGTCATTCTGTTGGGTGTGGTATGCTTTTTACAGGTCATGTCAGCCCGCAGTAAAGGTTTGGCTCTTCATTCTGCTTCTTGTGCTTTTCGATGCCCTTTGTGTGCTAAATCAAGCATGAGTAAAAAGAAGTTCAGAGAGGATATGAGGACAAATAGCTGATTTCCTGTTGCTCTTGTTAATTTGTCTATGTCTGTGTGTGTGTGTGTGGGTTGAAAAATTGTTATTATAAAACTATATTTTAGATGTAATTGCGTGTTTGAATCAAAGATCAATTGTACATGTTTTAAAGTGCCCTTAAAGAGAGGTGGAAGAGTTTGTACAATTTTGTGTGTGTGTGCATGTGTATGGTGTGTGTGTGTGTGTGTGTGTGTGTGTGTGTGTGTGTGTGTGTGTGTGTGTGTGTGTGTGTATGACTTTAGTAAAAGTGTCTGTGCCTGTCAGGTGGTAATTAATAAAGACAGGAACATTGGCTCTCCTGCTAAGCTTAGATGCCTACAAGGAACTTCCCACTAGCTGAAGCCTTTGTAAGAACTGCAAAGAGAAACCTATTTCAGTCAAAACATGTGGTGAGTCAAAAAGTAAATAACACTTTTTTAGCTGATTAATACTTCCCTCAATTATTTAAGTGTCCTATTTTTACTTAAGTTGTACCTGAAGCTAGCACTATGCATAATTGAGTCTTTCTTTTTTCCTGCCTCATATCTGTAGTGAAGAAAATTTGCATTAATATTTCACTAGTATAAGGACAGAAATAAAAGGCTTGAATAGGAAGAGTGGGGCAACAGGCTTTGTAGACCCGAAAGCACTTTGGAAGCTTAAGTGCTTGAAAACAAGGACTAAACAGAGGTAACTCATTTATTTTTTGATTATGATATGTGAGCAAATTTGAATGTTTAGAGTACTAATAAAACAACTTGCTGAAAATGAGTTATAAATCCATAGAGTGTATTGAGAAATATACTACAAATACTTTAAAATTGTGCTTGTTTTGCATTACAACATCACACACAGTAATAGCTGAACTACATACCTTATTGTCACAGTGGGAATATTCAGGCTGGCTGTTTTTGAGGAATATGCCACTCCTTGCTGATAAATGAGTAGCAAGCATAGGTCTTTGTTTACTGTGTAACGGGTGGGTGAAATTTTCCGACCCAGAATTCCAGCCAGACATGCGAGAAAGTTTTTAAACAGTTGATTAATTGAAGAGTCTGGATCAGAGGTGAGAAAGTGAAGCAGCGATCGGATCTTCTGGAGAGAGATAGGATAGTTTTTGTCTCGGGATGATGGAATGATTTGCTGGCTGGAGAGGGATTGTACTGACCACAACAGGAAACAGGGATGAGTCCAGAAGTGCGGCTTAACAGCCAGCATGCCAGCGGTCTTGTTCCTAGGTGAAAGCTCTGGACTGCAGCTTTGGTGGTGAATAAGCACAGAATCCTTTTGGGTGATCCTAGGCGAGGTTGGGGAGGACAGAGCAGTAGTCAGAGCCGGGAGATCCAATAACAGAGAAGGTTCCAGTCTGAGATCCGGAATCCAAGTCATAAACAAAGCAGGGGTCAGAAACCAGAAGGTCAGATGGCTGAGAATATCCAAATCAAAATCTGGAAGCGTAGTCTGGGGGCAAAAGGGGTCAGAAGCAAACGGGCACAAAACAGATCCAACAGAGGCTAAGCAAAAATCAAGGTCTCAGATATAACAGACAGGCAGGCAGACAGGTAGGCGAAAAGAATGCTAGATATGTCTCACCAAAGCCTCAAACAATAATCTGGCATCAGTCTCTGATCTGAAACAGGGTTATAAAGACAGATGAACAGGTGCAGCTGATGAGGGTAGATGAGAGTGGAGCAGAGAAGGCAGGTGGAGATGATCAGACTATCAGACCAGAGTTGACGCACAGAATCATGACATATTTTGGATAACCTGAGCAAAGAAAAAGTCCCCTAATCGTGTTGGAATTACCAACATAGAGGTGGTCAATTGTGATGATTCTAGCATTTTACCAAAGCTGTTGCCACCAAACTGAAAACACTTCCAAGCTGTGAGAAGGTCAGGCTGTGGGGTCGGAATAGCAATATTCTAAAGGAACATTTTTATTGGCACACAGCTCTCACTTCCAATTGATCAATTGATCACTTCCTTTGCTTTGAATTGATTGCTCTTGATTTGGTTGTTCTTACCTGATCTTGCCTGGAGTGATGTACCATCTAAATATATAAAAAGAAATTATATGACACCTATAATGTCTTGACAGGGATAGGGCCATGATGTATGAGTAAATACATTACATTGCTGTTGCTGATAATATTTTCGGCCTTTGCGCTGCTCCTTGGTACTCATGTGTCTTAATAAAATGAGCACTTACTGTACTTCACATGTTCTGATACTGAAGGCTTGAGGCTGTCTCTTGTCATGTAACATCCTGAAGCATCAGACCTGGCTGAATGATGTCACCCGCTCTACTAAAACAGTTTTTCAGAGAAGCTGAGTGCAGGTGGAGGAAGGATAAGCTTTAGGAGTCCTTTCACATGTTTTAAGATGGCTAACATGTTCATCAAAAAAACTGAAATATTGAAACACAAAAATTCTTGGCAGACATTTATTCATCCCATTATCACAGCCCATATATTGTCATCAATGCCTTAAAAGCCATCCTTCACGTGCCCTCATTGTCAGCTTGGTAGCCTCATCTAAAATGTGTGCGTGTTCTTAATGTCTGTGTTGATAAGGTTTTATTAACAATCACTTATTCACCCTCCTTCACACAACCGCTCTATATCTGAAGGAGCTCATTGATCAGATAAAATCTTCTAATTCCCCCAGTGGTCCTATCTGAACTTTTTAAATATATTTTTAATAACATGTCATCTTGAGTCCTGGATATTGTTAAAAGCAGTATATCCACTAAGTGGTTTCCCAAATATTGAACAGAGGGTTTTCAACAGAATGGGATTGATTTTGGAGGGAAATGTTACTCGCAACTGTTTCAGTGTGTGTTTTTAAGGCTTCAAGCACCCAATCTAACCATTTATGGATTTTTAATTATATAGTTTTGCTGCAAGGACAAAAAAAGGCTGTAATGTGATTGAAACATGAACAATCACTATCGTTCTGAACACACTGTCCTTATAGTGAAACGTTGTGGTGGAAACATTATGCTGTGGGGATGTTTTTCTTTAACAGGGACAGATAAAATGGTGTTGAGTTATTTAGTACGGTTGCCCTGAGGTGCAAAACACAACAACATTAACGAAAATACAACAACCTTTGCGAAAACACAACAAAGTAAAGGAAAATACAACAATGTTAAGGAAAACACAACAACATTAATGAAAACACAACATTAGGGAAAACACAACAACATTAACCATGCACAATTACAAATTCAAAAACACAACACCATTAATGAAAACACAACAACATTAACGCAAATGCAACATTAACGAAAACACAATGGAAAGGGTAGGTCCCTCTGCGAGACCTAAGAAATCACTGATTGGACTACAGCTTGTTTTACTTTTGAACTGGAGGTTATTCTGGTGCACTTCAGCTCGTTTTACTGGTCCTCTCAGCTTGGCCATTATGACATGCCTCACTTCTCGAAGTGAAGAGTAGTTGCCTCTTCTATGTAGCCCTGCTTCCTTCAAATAAGCCTTTAGTGAACGCATACTAACTGACACTGTGGTTGGTCCAAAGCAGGTCCACTGTCATCTCATATGTATCGATGTGTGAAATTCTGTTACCCTGTGAAAATCTATTCCCCCTGTGTCAGGAGTGCGCATTGCAGCCAGGGAGGCAGATCTGACCATTTTTATGGCGCTTCCAATCAATTTCTCTCTAAAAAAACTTGTGTAATCATGTCAATGTTGTGACATTCAGTTTAATCGGCAGCTGTTGTTTACAAAATTGAAAAAAAATAAATAAACAACATCTTCTTAGGCTGTTTTGTATTATTTTCAACACCAATAGAATTGGTCTTTTTCCTACTTTTGTTACTTAAACCTGACAAATTAAAGTAAGTCACCAAACACAGTTTTCAACATCTACAGCAACTCACTGGAAAGAAAAGCAGATGAGTTTCCACAAAATGTAATTTCCTTTGGGATGAAATTCTTTTTATTAAATTGAATAATTGCAAAATCAGGATCTCATACTTCTGAAAAAATATCTAAATACTATAAATAAAGATGTTGTAATGCTGATATCAGGATTTCATCATTCAGAGCGCTCCACTTATTATAAGACAAGTTAAAGACAGTCATCCCTAATCTAGGTCTACACCCTGTGAATGTGCTAATGACTATCAGATTTGATATTAATTAATGGAAATGTTGAATTCACTTAAGATTGTGCAGGTATTTTAAGTCCCTTGGGTCAGTTAGCCAAAACACACCATGACTTACTGGGAGCAGCGTTCTTCCTGGAGAAGCAATCAAACCATATCTGATGTGATGCTTCTGAATTCATTCTGGCAGCAGCCTGTTAATGGCACCTTTCCAGTTATTTCACATCTCGTAATTATGACATCTTATCTTTCAATTATGATATAATTTCTTATGAATGTGATATCTTTTTCTCAAACTGTAATCCTATGATGTTAATGAAGTAATAATGTGATAAGGTGTCTATTTTCTCTTTGGTAGATTTAATGCGGTTCTGTGACATCCAGACCATCACATTTTAAGTCTAATTGAATTGCAACCTAAAATGAAAGCTGTCAAAATGCCAAGTATTCTCTTCACAGCTAAATAATTTTTAATCAGTCCCTTTCCCAAATCCCCTCCATGATCATAAGTGATCATGCAATTTATCCCTGTCTGAAGTTATCACAGATAACTTTTCTAAGAACACTTTGAAGTATCTGACTTTTCAGAAGAAAGCTTACCTTTTTAAAATAAATCAAGCAATTGAAGGGAATAAATTATATGAATGCAAGTGAAGCAGTCAATATGACTTTAACTGATGTTTAGTAAAACAAATATATGCTCATTTTAATCAGTGGTGGTCCTTTAAAATTATCCAATTCAACAGATTGCTGCAAATGTTGCCTTGAGAAAGCCTACAAATATGTATTGTAATGACAATGTGCCTCATTGTATTTTTGTCAAAATAATTCTCATCCTGTTACTCCTACTGTGGGATTTAACGAATGTACCACATCAGATTCAACAAGCATTCTTAACTTCAATAAATTATTAAAGGTGATCCACATAAACCTGATACAGTCCATCTGTACATAAGTGAGCGTGAATTGAAAATCTGCATTATTGCCTCTCAAATAATGCCATATAAGGATACAACTTCCCGTGCTGTCAGAAGGCATTCATTCACAAAAATTGAAGACGAAGAAGAAAAACTTTAAAGGTTATTAGATGGAGGTCCTGCTGACTGACAGCTGAGCAGCAGAATTAAAGGACCAATAAAAGCCAAGCAGTAAAATAAATCACAAGAGCTGTAAATGATGTGGTTGCACTGTTACAGAAGTAGAAATGAAATAAAAATAGATAATATAAAAATGACCATAATTTGATCTAAAAACATTCAATGAGAAGTACAGATGGAGGAAACAGACTTTAACATATGATGTAAACACTTAAAATGAGTTTGCCATTAACCAACATGACAAAACATTCTGCAAAATCTCTTACTAGACATCTCCAGACGACGTCTGTCATCCCTTCATCACACTCTCCATCTCTCTCATGCATACAAACAAAAATGTTAACGGTAAAACTCTTAATTTGACAAATTCAGACAGACCCGAACCCAAACATTCCATATTTAATGTAATAACAAAGCCATTGAGCTGCGATGGAGAGAAACGAATTCAAGTCTTATCATTAGAGAATTTTCAAGCATCAACACATTGCTGAACTTTCTATTGTTTGTTCCACATGTTATTTCAACAGTAGCTTTATCTCTAAATGACAACAATTTAAACCAATGTCCTCTAGACACCAACATGCCAGCAATAGGTTTAGTGACCAATAGTTCTATCATCAGCAAATAAAAACGCACATTTATGATTGCAGAGTTCAAAAATATAATAATGATATAGCCTAATAAAATGGACAATTGCTTCTAAGTAAAAACAAACATCTAGTGAAAAGCTTGTTTTATCTATTTATATTTGAGGTTATATGTGTAATTCTGACTTTATTAGAAAACAATCTACAAAGATATTCCCCCTCCTACCTCACACACCCTTATTTACAGTTCAAAATTATGGCATTATAATAATGTGTAATTAGTAAAATCTAAAGAAAGGAACGATGGAAATAAATCCCTTAAAGCCTCATATACCATCTGGTCCCATTAGTAGTGGACTCACCTTCTGAGCAGAACTATGAACTGTGTATTTCTTAAGTTATCTATTTCTGAGCTTCAGCAATAGTTAAGCACAATTATCTTTATGAGGATAGAGGATATTGTACTTGACATCTAAAACTCAAATAAAGGAATTTATTTGAACTGATTTTGTTTAAACAATAAAAGCATGCCAATGACAAATAGTAACCTTTAGCCCCTTTGCTGTGCAATCAGCCTCAGATATAACTGGATCACTGAACTAAAAGCTTTTTTTTGCCTTTAGTGTCTGGTCTATGGCACCTCTTTCATCTTCTTTGTCATTCTCAGCTTGTTTGCTCTCCTTTTATGAAACACCTGTAAAGCGTAGGGATCCAGTCACATTTAAAGCCACCTGCTCAGGAAGCCAATCCAATCACCAGGAAAGCAATTACTCGAAGAAAAAGGGAAGGAAAAAAAAAGAAGAAAATTCATGTCATACTTGAAAGATTTAAAGAGCAGGGAAATTAACTTGTCTGTGTAAAACAAATAGGAGCATTTGGATTGTAGCAACAGCATCAAAAGCCTTTTTTTACTTTTATTGTTTAGACCACTAGCCTACGTTGAGTCTCTGATTTTTTTTCAAACTTTTCATTTGTAATTTCCTCCAACGCTGTTTTGTTAGTTACTCCAAACTATAAAGCTTTTGGGTTTACATGCTTAGTGTTGAAAATATAAAGAAAACTAAAAACTCTCTCTTTAATTGCCGCAGAATCCATCTGTTTTTTTTCCTGCCTTTGAGCCTTCAATCCTTTTCCCCCCTTGGTGTTTGTAACAAAGATCATGTCAGCCCATTAGACCCTTGTTGAAATATGGATGAAGAGATGAGAGAGACGGGGGCTTATAGCTCTTCTCTCAACTTGATCTACTTTATCCCCGTCTCCTCTCTCTGATCTCTGTCAGTCCAAAGTGAGGACTGCTCTTTGTACAGATCAGCCAGACTATGATAAACAATTACTCGGGCAGTGGATGGTATCATAGTATCGATCATAAACTGAAAGATTCTGACATAAACCATCCACTGTCAGAACAAAGACCAAAAGATGTTAACCTCGACCCCAAGTCTTTCATGTTTCTTCAGACTGATTCTAATTGATTCAATATGATTATTTAATCGTATACAATTTTTCTAATCATAGAAAAAACTCAAAATGTTATTCCTTCAACATAATTGTAATTTTTTCAATACAATATCTAATTATACGATTTGTGAACAAAGTAATCCTCTTGTTCATTACTGAGTGTTTTTCTTGTTTCTAAATGGAAGGTTTAGCACTTCAGATTAAAATTAAAATTGTTTAAAGTCTTCTAAAGATAATTTCCTCAGTTAGTATATACATTTTTAGGGTGTTTATCCTGAAACACATGCTTCATTACTCTGTTCCAACAATTATATACAAGTATAACTACCATGTTAATGTTCAAAACGTACTATTCAGGACCAGACATCTGCTGTGTTAACATATTTGGATGCAAAATGTGCTCATTAATATTAAATCTGTTGACTAACAGTGGTGGGAAAGTCCATTATCCGCAGCAAATTAAGTCCTGTCTTGGCATAAAATGAAAGGCCACTCAGAGAGGAAGAAGCTGTTACTTCAAAATCTTCAAAAATCCTGTGGTTTGATAAGACTAAAATTAAACTGTTCAACAACAATGACCTTCTAAACATATATAGAAAAATGGCTTTGGCTTGAATATTGCATCAAGATTCAGCCACAAATGAACATACACAATAAAAACTAGCAGCTTTACTATCTACACTCTCACGCACATGTTTAAGGTGTTACATGTGCAAAAAGATTACTACAGGGCATAAATATATCACACACACATGAATGCTGTTGTTCCTTCTCTGTGTGTTTTCATTTCCACACGTGTGGAGCCTCCCTCCCACCCCTTTTTGTCACATTACCCACCGGACAAGGCAACCCATCTGTGCTTGGCTACTTTTCAGGCAAGACCACATCTGAAGTTGTGCTGCGTTGCCTATGTAACCTGCGTAAACTGTCTGCCCGTTTCCAGCTAATGTGTGAGCTAGCAAAAACTCGGGCTATTTGAACAAAAACTTTTTTTTGAGTGTCTTTTACACAGTATACTTTGGATAGGTTGTGTGATTTTGCTTAAAAAATGACAAAGTATGGAAAATATGCATCAAAACCTCTGCAAATTCTGAAATTCAAAATGTCTCTCATTTGGTCCAGTAATCTTTAGTACATTGGCCAAAGGGTGATATCATAAAAATAGAAATAAATCTGCATGTGTTTACATGCAACTATTCCTGTAGTTCTAATCTCTTGCATATTATATGAGGGAGTTTCTGTACAAACACCCTGTGAGATTACTGGCAGCTTTTTTAGAAGGTTAAGTATAGAGAAACTATATAATCTCACTACACCATTGTATTCTTTTGACTCTATCACCAATCTTTGTGGGTTGCTTGTTTTAGAACCTTGTGACTTTGATGCTGCTGATTTTCATGTTGCCATCTCTACTAGCCTGGCCAGCCAGACTGACTTACACCATGTCAGTCAGCTTGTCAGTCTGGGAAGGCTTAGACTCTCAGGTCTAAAACTGACTGGACTGATCACTGTATGAAGGAAGGTGGGGGGTTACCCTTTCTTCAGAATTACCCATGATGCAGCAGTGTTCCTCTGTAATCATAACAGTCAAGATTGCAGCTGTAATGTGGTGAAGTTTTAATGAAGCCCTCTATGTCCTGGATGAGCTGAATATATCTTTAAAATTGCTACAACTGGTTGCTCTAACAGTTTTTTTGAAGTTTTTTAAATAACATCTGTTTTATTATCTTCTGACTTGTTTCCCCACCTTTTTCTCTTCAGATTGATGCACCATGTAAACAGGGTTAAGCCAGTCTATCTGGGAAGGCTATATCTCTACACCTTACCTTTGCGCTACTCTAGTTTCAAAAATAGCTTTTGCTGATTTCTTTAACTCAAGTATAAATGCCTGTTATTTTTTTATAATCAGTTATAAAGATTTTAATAGACATGCATGTTTTATTACTATTTAGGAAGGAAAATACATTATGGCCCGTGTCCAACACTTCTGAATTGCATTTTTAAAAGCTTGATATAATGTCCTTTTTGCTCCGCCTTACTCCCATTGGTTAAATAATTTATTGTTCTGTCACATGTGAAACAACAGCAGATGAAACGAGACATGTTTATTGGTTATTTTGCCATTAAAATTAAATACCTAAGACAATATTTCAATTTTTTAGTTACGTAAATGTAAATTTGGTCCACCCCTTTGTTTCTTTCTGTGTCTTGGAAAATCACAGTTTTTAAAGCATAAAAACTTTGTCCCCTTGTCCTACTCTTTACTGCATCACCTTTACTATTATGCTTTCTCTGGATTAGAAATAAAATTGGGGTGGCATGAGGTGAAATTGGATTGAGCCCAAGTCTCTTAACTATCCTTCTCATCTTCTCATTTATTGGAAAGCATTATTTTTTTTCCGGTAAAATTATGTTTTTTGTGTGTTTTTCAGGGCACACTCTGCATATGGCAGATAAGATTTAGTAAGATTTAGTAAGAAAAAAAAGTGCTCCATGTTGCACATAAAACATAACATAAAAAATAACACCAGTAATCAAAATGCAACTCATCTTATTTTTTAGATTAGCAATGCAAAATGGTGTTTTCTGATATATTCCCTCACTTACATGTGTTCTATCCTATCATTAATGATCACCCCCAGTTCAGTCCGAGAAGGAATGGTTCTCAGATAGTGTACATGAAGAAAGAAACATCTATAAGTATTTAAATAATTTATTCCACCAATGTTTATCAAGATCATTGACATAAGCAGAAATTGCAGATCTCACCACCTTTAAATCAG
>JAUZNJ010036879.1:0-11687 GCA_034780135.1 Jordanella pulchra
AGAGAGAGAGAGAGAGAGAGAGAGAGAGAGAGAGAGACAGAGAGAGAGAGACAGAGAGAGAGCACAAAAAAAGTAAAGCGAACACGTAAGCCACACATCATAACTTCAATGAATCAAACTTGTGTGAAATCAAATTGTACCCTTAGGAAGCAACACTAATTGACAACCAATTCCACATGCTGTTGTGCAAATAGCATGGAAAACAGGGGGGAATTATTGGCAATTAACAAGACACACTAAAATAAGGAGTGGTTCTCCAGGTAGGGGGCACATATCAACCCATGCAAGTGGCTTGGGTAGTGCAGCTCATCCAGGATGGCACAGCCGTGCAAGCTGTGGCAAGAAGGTTTTGCTGTGTCTGCCGGGGTAGTGTACAGAGACTGAAGGAGCTACCGGGAGTCAGACCAGTACACCGGGATATGCGGGGGAGGCCATAGGAGAGCGATAATACAGCAGCAGGACTGTTACCTCCGCCTTTGGGAAAGGAAGAACAGGAGGAGAATTGCCAGAACCCTGCAAAATGGCATCTAGCATACCACAGATGTGCATGTGTCTGCGCAAAAGGTTAGAAACGGACTCCATGAGGATGGTACAAGGGCCCGATGTCCACAGATGGGGTTGTGCTTACAGCCCAACACTGTGCAGGAACTTTGGCATTTCCCAGAGAACACCAGGACTGTAGCCTGTAGTGTGTTTTTCCAGGCCTCAGTTGGTTAATAGACTTGATTTCCACCTTAGAAGCCATTATGATCACTCATCTGTCCTTTCTTGCAGCATAGTTTTCAAGGGGACCAGAGGAGACAATCATAAGTTGTTCTCTTGAATTCAACATTTTGTTCTAAAAGTAAGCTTCAAGTGCTTTTACAAAAAGAAAAACTCCCCGACACCTGGCCCTACTCAAGCTAAAAGCTATGTAACATTTGTTATGTCTATCCATTGCCTAAATTGGGTGGATGTGCAGCTGAGAATTCTTTTAACAGGTGAAATAACATTAGTATTTACAGACTGGTTTAAGGCCTCCATTTTCTTCTCTAATATATGGGTTTTATTGTGGTAAATTTGAAATTATTATTGCTGTTTTCCTATTTCTGCTTGACAAAGCCTATGGAGCCCAAGCTTTTTCATTTTTACCACAAAATTTAGCAGCTGCTAAAAACTAAATCTGGAGATTTCTTTAGGAAGACATTTCAAAGAAAAGTTTTAAGGATTCTTTATCGCTGCCCCTCAAGGCCCACTGCCGTGAATGTTTTAGTTCGTTCTCATCTCCCTCTCATCTCGATCATCAAGGGCTACAGAGGCCTGGTAAACATCCATTTAATTTTGATAGGTGTGTGGAGGCAGGGAAACAATTAAAACATGCAAGGCAGTGGTTCCTGACGGACAAAGATTAAGGACTTGGAGCACAGTGGTAAGAATAGAATATCCTTTTATGGTCTTCGTAAAAAATACAGTGAGAGAAAACACAAGGAATCCAACAACATACTGACCAAAACACAAAGATCACCAATTTTTTTGTTTATTGATAGGCTCGTCACAGATCTTCCAAAATATTTAACAGGGCCCACAAAGTTTTACTTAAATTCCACTTTAAATTCCACTCCACTACTGAGGAGCTCAATGTTAGTGTCATGTGTAAAGTTGGAGTGGTGTTTGTCAAATTCCACAAGATTAGATTGAGAGGGTAGGACAAAGAAAAGCTCTGTCTTGGATCGTTCTCAAACGAAAGGTCTCAAACTTCAATCCTAGAGGGCCTGTGACCTGCAACTTTTAGATTTGTTTCTGTCTCACAACACCTGAATAAATTAGTTATGTTATTACATCTCTGTCTAACCTGATACTAGGTTAAGGAGACATGAGATTCAGTATTACTGAAAAACATTGAAATTAATTGAAGTTTCTGGTCCAATAATTTTGCCATCTATATATTTTTTCGAACAATTAATCCATCTTTTTTTTAAACAGTTTGGATTTTCTGAAATTTATTTATGTGGCATTTGGCTACTGATAAAGATAAATGTTTCAAGGCTTTTTTTCACATTTATAAATTTCATAGGTAAAATGTTTTTATCAAAACCATTAATTTTTGAAAAACGAGTAAAACTACAGAACATCTAGAATGGTATATAGTTAAAATATAAATTTTACATATAGAAATTGCACAAGAATAATTGTTTTATAAATTTTGAACAGCCCAAAGTATAGAAATACTAACTTCTGGTAATGATACCCATTATCCACATCCAACGTAAAAGGATTCCGCCCCAACAAGAATAGTAGGGTGAAGTCACGTGAGACAACAGCAAGAAGACAATAGTTTATTTGGTAGAAAAAATGTAGACTGGGCTCTGATCTGAGAGCCGTATGTTAGTACTGTGTTGTAATGACCCAAAGGCCCTCTCTCTCATCTGAAAGCATTGATAATGTACCCGACTTCTAATAAGCACAGATATCATCAGTCCAGTTCCCTTGTTTTTTGAGGCCAGTGAAACATGATACACATGGGGCTTTTCTACCAACACCGTTCGGAACCAGTTCTGGTTCCCAAATGTGCTTTTAAAAAGTTTGCACTTGTTTCTACCAAACAAAAGAGGTTCCAGAGCGTGAACTTTTGTTGGTGTTTGATACTGCAGAACAACTGGTTTTTCAGAGCTAACCAATCTGTTACAAGTGGCATCACATGGGCAGTGATGGGAGGAAGAGGAAAAACAAGGAAACAAAAACAAACTGTAGATCTGCTCATCAAGCAGACAGAAAAGGCTGAAATTCATCAGTTGAAGGAGTTTAACAACAACAGGCTGAAGACGCTGAAGAGAACTGGAGGATATTGGTAATGCGGGGGTATGTGAAGGTATATAAAGGTACATTGTAGTTAATGTATTACCATCTGTCATTTGTACTTTGACAGTTCGGACTGGAATGGAAATGAATTTAATGCTCAGCTTGGTTGTGGCAAGCAAATGTTTCATGAGCTGTTTTTAGGGTGTTCTATAGTATTAGAAAGCAGTAACAAAATTTTTTTAACACAAATTCTGATAGGAAGCAACACTCGGAGCCCAACTTCAACCTGATTTTGTTTGTTTGGACTTTTTTAATGTAAAGTCACACCACAACTATAACCCAAAGGTTGTTATTCTTGCTTTATCAGAGGACAGAGGACCATCAACTGTCATTCCTGTGAGGAGAAAGCTGCTAGAAATGTAGAAAGCAACTTCCAAAGTTTAGACGCAGAGATGCCGAAGGCAGAAAGTGTGTACAGTGTGAAGCATTAGAAAGGTCATCGTAACTCAGTATTATATAGTACTAAAAATCTATTTTATCTTTTAGAAACATTAAGAATGACGACATAAGGTGTTACAGTAGGCAACTACAGAGAAGCAGTCCAAAGTCCAAAAAGCTAAGGAGGGAGATGAGAGGATATTCTGTCCTCCACATTTTTATCTGCTCAGTCACTGTAAATTTATTAAAAACACACCATACATAATTCCCTCTGTTGTTTTTGTGATTTTAACTATAATTCAAAATAAAATCAATGTTTCTAGAACTGCTTTATGGTTTGTACATGAGCACAGCAGCTCAGTCTGACCAGCCCCATGTATTTTCAATGACATTTCTCTGCCAAGACCTCATACGATCCAATTTCCTATTGGATTGGGCGCTAATTTGTGTCTGGTGTGTTCAGGCCTTAATATCCTCTGATAGCATTACTTGGTCTTGGTGTGCTTGAGGTAGGCAGTAGTTAATCACGTCTGATCATAATGTTAGTTACAATATTAAAAAATAGGGTTTGCAACAGTAAATAAAAAGCATGAAAACACACGAGAGGTTTGGGGTGTTCTGTTTTGGTCAGTTGTATTTCACTTATTACAAATAAGTCCCTAGTGTTCTAAAAAATATTTTCAGAGTTTCAATTACCCTGATTTGTAAAATGTAACTACATTATACCAGATGTGGTAGTGACAGGCTTAATCTAATGAGAATGGCTGTGCACTGATCAAATAAGGTAGTAATATCAAACGTTCAAGATTGTTTTTGTGTGATTATATACTATTCATATATTTTAAGCAGATAAAAAACAGCAACACTTTTTAATCTCTAATGTACTGAAAAGATCCCGAAGGCTTTCTATATGCTCATTACGAATGCCATTAAAAAAGAAATGTGAACGAGTAAGCTACTGTTGCAAAGGCAGTTGCTCACATAGAATGAAATGAAACAGTTCAAATTGGTTATAAACGAGCCAATTGTGACTAATACTTGCTGCTTAATCAAACAATGATGTTTGGAAATTGTGTCTTACTGTTCTAAAGCATAGATGAGATTCATGTTGTTATAAATATTGTACTTAAATACAACACTCAATAGATCTTTGGCTTAAATAATCAGACAAAACCTTTTTTGAGCATAATAATTGTACATCTGGTCTTAATGTTGTCTGAATCTCCATTTCCTTAAAGAAAATCTCCAATATTGTAACCAGAATCTGCTCTAACTCTTCTGGGACCTCTAAGGATAATTTTACAAACAATTCTTCATAAAATGAAGAATTATGGACAACTCGGAGCAAAGCTTTATCGAACCTTGTTGAACCAAACTAGTATCATCAGTCAAAGGCTTCTCCTGATCTACTGCAGGGCAGACTGCTAAAGGAGGTCCTACCTGCCCACAGTTATTATCCACAAATAAATAAAGAAAAATCTGTTTTTTAAGTGAGTTGAATTTAAATTAAACTGAACTAAATTAAATTAATACCCAACAAACTTCCTGGTTTGATAATTTAGTCCAAAAAGAAAAACAAGCAATATTTGAACCATGTTCTTAGAGAGGGAAAATTTAAGACCTTCCCCTTTTGACATTGTGCTGAACCCCTGTCTAAATAACCAGCTACAAACTACCAGGTTTGTGCATGTAACCTATTGTTGGACTTGCTTCTCACCCCGACATTAATGACGGACATCAGACTTGTGTGTTTGTGTTTCAGAAGTTTCAGAAATGGTATTTATGAAATTCAGAGTATTGTCGAAGCTGTATGCATGATGTGTTGTTTACATATAATTATTTTTTATTGTAAAACTAGTTACTTTATATGTCAGTTATATGTATGCATTGGGTACAGACCTGTCTGAATGGTCTTATTTTTGTATAATGCAATTTTTAAACATCCCCTGTCCTCTGTCTGTACTTACACCAGATAGAAATGAACATCTTACAGTTGGTCTTGGCTAAAACCTTTCGGTTTAAGCCTGCACCTACCGGGGTGCATTAAATGATTAAAAGGTTAAAATGCATTTTCCAATGGTTTTCTTTTTCTGGGTGAGAGGGTTGAAATTTATAGCCTACTGTAGTGCTTTTGTCTTAAAAAATAAATCAGCTAAACCATTAACCTTTTATGTACTTTTTAATTTACCAGTTTGAAAGCTTAAACTCCCCATTAGAAAAAAAATGTGCAGGTCAGTCGTGACGTCAGCATAAAAGAATGTTCCATTTGAAAGTGCGTTTATGTCTTCAAATTTTCTACAAATGACGGCTTTTCTACAAACAAAGCTCACAAATGTTGGTGGATGCAGAGGAGTGTGAGATGTGAAGCAACTGAATTGTTGACTCAGTTGTCCTCCCTCATGCTGTGCCTTGGCTTTGCTCCTGTTCCTAAAGCTGTAAGCGGGAGGATTTATTATCCCCTACAGTGGCAAACCAAATGGAAGATTTGTCTCAAAGTGTCTTATTGTTTTTGGAGTGCATATGTTCCTATTCTTTTATGTAAAAACAATTTGAAAACAGGATGAAAAGTTATATTTTTTCTTCTCCTTTTATCGGCCATGTCTAGCCTTTGCATATAATCCCATTGCCTTTTTTTTAACAGTGTGTCGTAATTCAACTCTGAAGCTTTCATGTGAGTGCTGTGGCTACTTGGTTAATAAAAGTGTTTACATACCTTCAACATATCAGGTTTGGCGTTTCATGGAAAACGGAAAATAACCCAGGGATACGGTTTAAATAAACACTGAGAGCTGGGGTGTGTTGCTTAATAGAATGTGATAGGGTCTTTATTAATCTCAGTTATTGGCATTGATGGTGTTCAATGTAGTCTGCATTTCAAGTCTTACATGTGTCCATTGTATTGTCTAAGTCATCCCACAGACTTCCTTTGGGCTACACAGTCTTCACAGAAGCTGAGGAAGAGCTGGCTGTCTTTGAAGTATAAACAGATGGAACTCTTTTCAAGCACTTCAAAGAGTGCATTTGAACTTTTTATGTATACACTTTTTTGTAGTGCAAACACTTCTAGTTAGACAATTTTAGGTTCTATACTTGCATTTCAGTCGCTGGTTGCTCTATTTAAACTGAGAGGACTCATTCTATGTAGGTTTGCAGGGAATTAATAAACACAATCAAAAAAAGAAAGCCCTACAGTGCTGTGAGAACTAATTAAATGGTAACTAAGATACATGTTCATGAAAATCATTATATGAAAGAAATTAAAGTTTTTTTTTATTATTATCATAGATGGCAGGTTCATTTAAAAGATTACACCAAATTATAAAATGCATATTTACAAGATACGGTGAAAAAAACAAATTCTAAAAAATGTTTCTTATTTCTTAAAACAGCAACTAACTCTTTACTTCTGTTAGAAAAGAGGATAATGACATGTATTTTACCAGTGTTATATATAGTTGTCAGCGTGGTAAATACACTCCACATTTTTTTGTTATCCTGAGTAGAAAATGTTTTTTAATGAATCAGCATTTATTGCATTAGAATATATTTTCTTATGTGCATAATAGAAAACTTAGCTGCGATGAGCTTAGACATTTTGGGGATTTGTTTTTTCATTTTATACGTTTTTCAACATCCTCTCTACTGTACATTATGGCAAAATATGCAGATTTCCTGATCTAGCCTTGTTTGGTTCAGTTCCATTATTATTATTATTATTATTATTATTATTATTATTTGTAAGCTCTTGCGGTAGACATTTTATTGTAGGTATTGTTAAACATGGGTTCCTGTATCATGCCGTACTCTTACAGATGGTAAGATGATGGACAACTGGACTGCTGAACAAAAGTTTTACACCCCGATCACTGTAGATTATTTAAGATATTTCACTGGAATTGTTAGGATGGGCTGCATGGTGGTTTAGCTCTTAACAGTATTAACTAGCATCTAGAAGTCCAGGTTTTGAATCACGATAAGGAAGTTTTCTTGAGGATTTTGCATGTTCTCCCTGCATGTATGGGTTTTCTTTAGGTCTACCATAAATGTGTTTTACACACAGTTAAAATAAATCAGCTTACCTTAACTAGATACTTTAAATTGTCCTTAGGTCTGAGTGTGTATATGTGCACGGTTGTTTTTCCTTTTTGGTAACATAACTACACTCCTTCCTGCATGTTGACTGCTGTAGTTAAGCAAGAGCACATGCCCAAGACCCAAAATGCTGTAAAGATAAGCAAGTGATGGAAACAAACAATTGGGATTTTGAAGTCACTGGCTTCAGTACCAACATAATTGCTAAACAGGATTAATGAGGCCCTTTTCCCAATTTTAAAAGTGAACTAATAAACATTTTCTAGTGTCTCCAGTGTGTTTTAGCTGCTACAATAAAGGATTAAATTCATTCCAAATTCGTTGCACATCTTAAAGAGTCATGCCAATAGATGTGAACAGCACGGTAAGTTACAATATAGTCATCAGACTTTACTTACTCATAGTATTCTGCTGCTGGGGTTATCTTGTACTTAGCATAAGTACCATTGCCCAGGACAGAACCATTAATGTATTCAGGGTCAGTGCAGTTTATGCTGTTCCAGATGTTACCACATTTCAACCATGGCAGCTCACGTCTCATGGAGGAGAACAGGTAGTGGAGCGACCAGGCAATGATGACATTGTAGTAAAAGCCAACATACAGGGCGATGACAATCACAGTGTAGCCCACACCTGGAAGAAAAACATGAGTGATATAAGAAAATGGAATATGAAAAATAAAAATACTATATATCAAATAATTAACACTCCTAAACTCACAAGTTTGTTCTTCTTCTTATTATTGTTTGTTATTGCAGTTTTTTTATCTTGTTTTTTGCTTTATCAGCAGATATAACACATGTGTATAAGACGTCTTATGTTGATTATTGTGAACATATGTTAATTCATCTTGTTCTTAGTTTCTCCTGTTTTTAATAAGGATTTTTCTTGGCCTATTTTATGAAGAATTCTCCTTTCCGTCAAGAGTTTTAGAAGCAGGTGCATGTAATACCACTGTTATCTGTAAACATCTCACAACCTGAAGTATTACTATCTACAAAGCATTAACTGTAACCGTTCATCATTTTGATCTCTTTTAGGGTAGAACATGAAGCCTGTGTTGTGTTATTCTATCTCTACTGGAATGTGATTTCTTTACATGAAACAGAGAAGCCTCATAAACCCTTCACCTTCTTGTTCTGCGCAGGAAAATAACAAACCCGCCTGCCTTGGTGCTGAAGCCAAAAAAAGCACAGACTGGGGCTGTTTTAAAATATACTCATCTTATTGCACCTCAAAATCTGTGTTCTTAGATCTTGTAAAGTTTAAGAATAAAGTAAAATCTGTTTATAGCAAGTGTAATATGTACATAAAAGAAAAACTGAGTTTCAACGCTCAGTTGGATTTCATGCATAATTCAGACAATTCAGCTATCGAAATCAGGGAAATTATTAATATTAATAGTGGCTGATTTTCTGTATTTTTTCCACTGTGTCTCTAAAGCTGGCATGTATGACAACATCAATTCCCCTCAATAAAATGAAACAAGATGTTGCAAGGGGAACAGAATGTTGCAAATACAATTAGAAAGAATGGATGACCCGCTGTGGCAGGTTTTAGTTTCAAGGGGCTCTTTTGGACCTCTGAGGGGGGTAAAGGAGAAGAACAAAGGGATGAAAGTAAAGGGCAAAGACACTTGAGAAGCCAAAGAAGAAAGAACATGCTGATCTACAAGATTACAATGTTACAAAGAGACTGAAGTCAGTAGGTATAGAGTTTTTTTTTTTGTAAGTAACTAAATCTAAGTCTTGTAAGTCTGTATGTGTTCATATATATATATACATACCTTTAAAGATAGGGCATATTTTCCAAACTGTAGCTGCCCCTTCCCGGTTGTACTGGCCCAAGGCAAGTTCCATGTAGAACAGTGGCATCCCAGCAATGAACAGGAAAAGAGTATATGGGATCAAAAAGGCACCTGAAAAACAGAAATAATGGCAGTGAATTGTTTTGTTTTCTTTCAACAAGTTTACTTTGAGTTTAACTTATAGATTAAAAAAAAAAGTTACACTTCAGCTTGCTATGAACAAAAGTGTCATTGCTATGGATAAAAAAGGGAAACAGAAGGGTTAAGGTGGTTTGACATTCTTAGAAAAATGGTGGGAAGGCTCAAAGCTATTTTCATGCTGTGCTTCAGAGGCACATCCACACCAGTGGAAGCTCAGATAATGGAATTGCTCTTGACACTGTCCATCACAGGTTGAGCATTATCTTCAGTAATGAATAAGTATTCACTTAAGGCCCACTTAAATGAGAGTTCAGCCCTGGGGAGAAGCACAGAGACTGAGGAGTAAAAAGATGTAGACCTTTTTTATTATTTACATTTGAATGGGGTACAAAAACAAACAGAGGACAGGGCACAGCTTCCAGTGAGCACTCAGTTGTCATTGATGTGGGAGGTTAAAAAAACAACACTATTTTAAGCTTTCCTTTGTCAGTTTAGCTACACAAATGTATTCTTTTCCCTCTCACCACAATGTGGGTTCAGCATTCAATTGTTCTTGAATCAGCTGTCAGACATAAACATAAACCCAAACACCACTTAAAAACCCATTATTAGAGGTTCAAATGTCAGGGCATAACTGACTAAGGCATTTCTTCAATTTCAAAACACACGAAAATATTCAAAGAAATACTGCTATCTGAAGATTGGTTCTAAATGTATCCATAAATAGGATAAATTTAACACACACAAAAAAATCTTAATGAGACCCTACAAACTGCAACAGGTTACCTGCCATTTTGGTTTGTGATCTGGGAAGTTTATGCAAATTACGTCATAGGCAAATTATACTCTACAGTTGTGAATAAGGCAAAAGAAATAGCTATAAAATGGGCTATTTCCTCGATCATGAATGAAATTAGTCCTTCTCTATTTATACTCCCGGTAAAATCAAGTGAGATTATCAGGTCTGAAACTAGCTAAATAATTTACTTTGACCATCAAAATTTTAAATAATACAATGTCGGCCTAATGTGATAGTAATTGGAGCTGTTTGGGACTAAAAATGAAATAATAATAATAATGACAAATTCGTTTGTCATTAGTAAACCATAGTGTTATGATTTTTTATAATTATTTTTGTATAATTTTGCGCTCTTTAATGAAACACAAAGCTCACTTACCTCCTCCGTTTTTGTAGCATAAGTATGGAAATCTCCAAACATTGGCCAAATCCACAGCGAAACCAATAACGGACAACAGAAAGTCTATTTTCTTGCCCCAAGTTTCTCGGTCGCTCTCTCCAGCCGCTGCAGGCAAACCTGCGTGGTTCACGGGGTTGGAGATAATGGTGGAGCTGGTGTACTGGACTCCGTTCTGGTCCTTGACCAGTATCAGTTCTACCTCTTTTTTCTCCACATCGCACTGTTTCAGCGGGGCGACCGATGACAGTTTGTGTTCTGGCAGAATCTGGATGTTCATCTTCTTTGCAATGATTATACGAAGCCCACGCCGGCGCGACGCTCACTCAGCCCCCCGCGGGTCCTGATAGGGCTGTCTATCTAAGTTAATACGCTGGACTGGGGATCAAAGTCCCGCTGACAAAAACAGTAACAAGAGAGTGTTCTCCACCTTAACTACAGGTGACAGCTCTTTGTACATCAGAAGAAGAGAGAAGAGAAGATGGAAAAAAATGTCGGGAAAGGTTAGGTGTTCGTGCGTAAAGTTTACGCACAAACGAAATCACCGTTTAACCTAAACTGGGTAATAAGTGACACTACTTTGTCTATAGGAGACAGACCCGATGTCCATGTGCTTCTGCTACAAGTGCAGTATTACGACGGAACATTATATCTAATTTGCAGCAACAGAAGGAATCAAGGGAAATCTACTCCAATGCGTCACCAAACGTGCTGAGCAAGGAACCAAGACTTAGGACATATTAACTGGCAGCAGTCAAAGATAAACGAATCCTAGAATATGAGTCAGTTACTAAAGCAGTAGATTGCTCTTCAAGGGTAAGCTGCTCTCCCGTACTTTAGGAAGCTAGTGGCGCGTCTCCATGACCCGATGCCTCTCCGCTCTGGATGCATCTGACGGAAGACAGCCCATTCTGAAGGAACTTTGAGACTTGCCTTCTCAAGCTGAGACGATTAAAAAAAATCCTAGCTTTGAAATCCGTTTCCTCTCTCTCTTCCACGTGGTATTTAATAATTGAACTTTTTCGTTTCCTCTGCTGGATGTGATTTTGGCATGATCACCAAGTTATAAACTTTCAGCTTCTGATTGCACGCTGCCTGAAAATATGTTAATCCAACTGATAATAAATTCTTTGTATAAGAAGGAAAGTAGTAAAAGGCAGTTCTGTTAAGAAATTCAGCTGTTTTATCGGATTTTATTTCCTTTCTTTTTTTCTTGCTTTCTTATATATAGAGAG
>JAUZNJ010036880.1:0-11686 GCA_034780135.1 Jordanella pulchra
CCTTGAATTAAAGCAAAGGTGATATCTAACTGGATCAGGGAACAAAACAGGGATTCTGGGTCCATGGCCTGGAAACTTCCCTGATCTTAATCCCATTGAAAACTTGTGGTCAATCATCAAGAGACGGTGGACAAACGAAAACATAGGAATTCTGACAAAATGCGAACATTGATTGTGCAGGAATGGACTGCTGTCAGTCAGGATTTGGTCCAGAAATAGATTGAGAGCAACCCAGGGAGGATTGCAGAGGTCCTGGAGAAGAGGGGTCAACACTGCAGATATTGACCTGCTGCATTATATCATTCTGTCATTAAAAGCTTTTGTTACTCATAATATGATTGCAGTCATATTTCTGTGTATGATGACAACATCTGACAAACACACATGGAAACCAGAGGGCAGCAGATCATCTGGAAATATATTATTTGTGTCATTCTTAATACTTTAGGCCATGACTGTAGGTGGACAGCTGAGTCCTGTCCTGTGGAGTTAGTCCATTAAGGCAGGGGAGGAAATACTTTTAGCAATATGTTGTAACTCGACTGAGTGGCTGTGAAACCCGTCACTGCTAAGTTTAAAGACAGGAGGGATGCTGATGTCCAGCTATGGATGTAAGCTACGGAGGACGGACTTTCCATCAGTTTGGCAGCTCAGCTTCTCACAAAGAACGAATAATTGGAGGCAAAATGTACAATTTTCTTCTTACCAACTCCTGATCGAGAACAAATGCATCGTTATTTTCACAGAATGTGATAGGCTTCAACTGTTGCGCCGCTCACCGAGGTCTGTAGAGTCTGAGGAGGAGCTCTGTCTCTCTTAGCTTTTGACATTTCTCTGAGCTTGATGCTCAGATGCTGGGCTGAATTGATCTCCAAACATACTGCAGCACCATGTCATTCAAATCTAATTGATTGTTTCAAACAAAAAACTTGCTTTTCATGAGAAACTGGTCAATAGTTTCTCTAAATATTATGCATTATGTATGTATTGATAAGGAAGGTTTATATTGAGTAAATAATTGTTCCTATTAACTTCCTTTTTAATCATCTTGTTGAGGATCAATGGAAAAATTGATCCAGTCTTTCTTCTCACTGCTGCTGATGTTTTTACCTGCTGGTATCATTTCTGGAGATGAGCTCCAGGTTTTGAGGTTGGAAGCCCTCTTTACCAAAACCCTAATCTGCATTTCCCTCCACGCTGTAGAAAATCAGTAAAAGAACCTGAAAAGGTTCTGATAATTTGCTGCCAGGACTTTTTCAATTTCTTTACTGATTTTCCTGTAAAAACATAAAAACTCAGTAAAAAACAAACCTCATCTGTGTTTTTACATCATTTTATTCTCTAAATGTTTGTCGTCAGTGAAGTTCTTTATCTCCATGGCTACGATAAATATGGCTGAAAGATCCGTAGAAACAAACTACAGAAAATGAATTCAAACAAATAGAGGACTTTATAGTGTGAATTTTCTGGCTGCTGATCTTCTTCTATAACCTTAAGATTTAAACTGTCCTCCTCTTGCTGCCTGATGATGCCAACAATTTCAGATCTTCTACCAACAAACTGCTGGTGTTTCTGTGTCTGAATTCATTTAGTTCTCTCTGCTGCAGTTTCTTTGTTGTGTTAAATAAAACCATCCCTGTGGGAGTGGGCATGTTTCAGAGTGGATTGTTCCTTAATCAGCTGGAAAGGCTCCCGTTGTCGGTTCTGTCTCTGTTCTATTTACACCACCCATCCTCAGATTATCCTCAGCTTTCAACAGGAGCCAGAAATCCGCTCTTTTCACTCCGTTTTATTCATGTCTGGTAAATCTTCCTCAACCAGCTGTTTTAGGAAACAATACATGCTTAAAAAACAGGCTCTGTGTCTGATTCACTCAGTTCTGCTGTCAAACTGACTCAAATGTTGATCTCTATATTTCCCTTAGCTTCACTCCCCCGGAGCTTAATGAACAGCCTCTAATCCACTGACATGTCAGGCAGCTGGGTTTCTCCAGAGGAAGAAGCTCTGGGATTCCTGCCAGCAGCTCAGATTTGACACATTTTGAAGATGAGCGTCTAAACAGAGAAACCTGAGGGAGGCGTCAACAACCAGGATGTTGGTGCTGGTATCATTAGGGCAGGAAAAGATGGAGGGAACGCACAGCGCCCCAATATTCAGCTGAGAATGTCTTTAGCTAATGTCACAACACTGCATGAGTCTCAGCTTAAATAGTCCCACAATGATGACATCATTGAAGAGGTGAGTCTATCTCAGCACATTTCAACAGCAATTTATGAACAAAGAAAACCCACAAGAAAACAGAGAAAAGTTGCAGTGACACAAACATAATTACATAATTAATGAACATAAATCATTAAATGAAAAGAATAGTTAAATGATTATTGAAAGTAGATTATAATACAGTTGATAAATAAATCTAAATCTGAAACATATAAAAAAATGTATCTGGATTCATACAAACTGGGTGTTTCAATGTTTGTTCCAGAGGAAGAGTCAATGAGTTGGTCAATCAGCTGGTTTGAACCAATCAGTGATCTCCCTAAAACGCTGCTGACATGTGCTGTGAACGGGAGTAATAAGAATAAACTGGATGGACCTTTGCTTCAGAGGACATTTCTCATTATTTTGCAGACTAGAGAAGGAAAACAATCTGTTCTCCGTGTTCATGCTGCTGTGTTTCAGTTGATGATCCAGGTTCAGTAGTTAAACTGCTGCAAATAATCTGTTTTACTCAAGAGGCCGACGCCACCATCTGCTCCGACCCAACATCAAGCATCTAAAGTAGCAAAAACATCAACTGAACCCCTTTGGGACGGACATCATGGAGAGAGAGGCTGGACTTTCACCATTAGCTCCATGGATGGTTGGAGTCCTAAATGTTCATCACAGATTGTTGCTTCTTAATGACGAACTGAACAGAATCACCTTCCTGGGAACGTCTTCTTTCTGTTTTGTGCAGAGGACAGATCTTCAGCTGTATCTGTGAAATAATAACCAAGTATCTGATGAAACAAACGCTGCAGAGATTTCATGTGTTCAGTATCTATAAACCTCAGATCTGTGGAGGTTTTATGGATGAATGCAGATCCAGGACAGTTTACAGAATGACAG
Organism: Jordanella pulchra; assembly: GCA_034780135.1. Lineage (NCBI taxonomy): Eukaryota > Metazoa > Chordata > Actinopteri > Cyprinodontiformes > Cyprinodontidae > Jordanella > Jordanella pulchra. Next base: position 3,112 of record JAUZNJ010036880.1, read on the forward strand.
CTGATGATGATCTGAAGCCTTATTTAAAAGATTCACTAATCAACATCCTCCACATGAACTCAGCAAGAGCGAATAGTTTTACTTATTGATGTGTAGAATCTTCCAGAAATATCCACATTAAACAGAAATCTGGGTCATTAATCCATGATTGCTTCATGTTTGTCCCACAATCGAAGCTCTGATCAGAACTAACCGGGTCTGAAGGGCAACAGAACCCACCTGAAGTGGATCATGTATTCAGCTGCAGGACAGAGAACATGGGATGGGTCATGTATGCATGGATGCACACGTGTGCTGACAGGAGAAAACGGCTCTCCGCAGTCAGGCTTTTATAACGAGGCTCGGTTCATCCGATGAAGAGAAACGCCTCATCAGCTCCACCTCTGAGGTCCATCATGTTCTGACCCACTGCTCTGGTTCAGCCTTGTTTGTACGATAACTAATGTCTCCTGGCTGCTGTTGGCAGACATACGTAGATCCCCGGCTATGATCTGGAGGGAAGCCTGATCCTTCAGAGAAAACTGGTCCACTGCAACCTTCTTTCATCCACCCTCTACCTCCTACAGACCTTCAGAAGGTCCTCCTCACAAACAGCTTCTTTGTTGTCTTTGTCATTAACGTCCATCTGGCAGGCTCGGCGCGGTCTGTTCTCTGTAGCGCCCTCTTCAGGATGAAGCTGCCATGGAGCTTCATGGATGGTAGACATGCTGACGTCTTCTTCTCTGCAGCTGAACCTATGAGCTTAAATGCCTTGATGGTTCAGTAAACCGGTAAAGATGATGCTTACAACACATCTGCTCCTCTCTCGTCACCGCAGTCTGCTGATTAGATTGACTCGTAGATCTCTAAGAGGTTCCTTTAGCAAGCTGCCCAAGTCCAGTCCTAAGGTTCCGGGCGGGTAGCTCTCCAGGACTGAAGTTAGGCAGCCCTGCTTTAGAGCCTCAGCTGAGCGGAAGAAGTGAGCTGGTAATAGTTTGAGTTTTGTGAGGTGGATCAGCTGCATGTCGCAGCTCAGCTTGAGCACAGTGTTGGTTTGATGACAATAAAAAAGGAACATTTAGCAAAAGGGAAAAACAGGACATGGAGGCAGAGGAACAGGTGGTGTAATGAAAAAATCCACCTATGAGCAATGAGAACCAGGGAGCTTAAATACAGAAGGAAAAGTGGAACGACGTCTCAAACAGGTGAGAAAATCAGGGTAGAATGTGGAGCAGCTGAGGCAGAACAAATGCAGACAGACTGAGGGAGGAGGACTAATTAACATGACTAAAGCTGAGCTAAGACAGAAAATAAAACAAGAGCAGAAAACAAGAAAAAAATCATACAACTAAACACAAAGGGATGACCAAATATGGCAAAACATTGATAAAAGAAGCAGCTTGGTATGGCAACACGTTTAGAACATAATACACCAGAAAATTATAAAAGCACAGATAAAAAGAATCTTTTTCACACATTGTTTTCTGAAGAGTTCTTCTTCCTGTCTGGAGTCGATCCCAGTGTGTTTACTGGGAACCAGGAGCAGGTTCCATCGTCTCCTCACTGCTTTTCACTCCTCTCTCTTTGCTTTTATAGTAAATGCTCATTTCCTGGGGTTCTGTGCAGGAACTTCAATGTGACTGATGACAGCATTTTTTAAATTGGTCATTAAAGGATGATCAGGAAATACCTTTTCTATGTGAAATATTATCTGCAAGTATAACATTAATAAAGTAATACCAGACATTTTTTTAATATTTTGTCTGAGACAAAGGGAGGAGAAAACCTTTGACTGCAGCAGCTGTCAGAGAAGCTTAATCCCTTTTTAACTGACCTCAAATGTAGCTTTTATCCTGCAGACACATTTGAGGACCAAACATGCTGCACAGATTGAGTTCGGAAGGTGGAGCACATGGTTTCCTCCAACAGTTTGACGCCTGTATTGGCACCGTGAACGTATAAATAATATTAAACAACGTATAAAGACTCGTACAATCAGGGACGGTGGAGCATCGATGACAGGAGGGAGACGAACCTTGGTGGTCGGAAGACAGACTCTCACAGCTTTTCTTACTGGTCAGAGTGGAGGAAGAGCAGCAGACACTGCAGTTGATTATAAACGATTTATTGATGATCGCCTGAGTGAGGCGGAGTCACTCAGAACCGCAGGTTTGCTGTGAATCAGGATCTGATCCGTTCTTCTTCAGCACTGATCATTTCAGTTCTCTGATGACCTGATGCTCCCATCGCTGCAAACATGATGTGACACAAACCTTTTAAATCCTTGGGTGGGGTTCTGGTTGGTCGCATCTCCAACTCTGTATAGCTGGGTAGCAAATCTTGAACGTAGGAATGAATTTCTAACTAGCTTTTCATTCCTTTTGTCCTTGGTGGAAGTGATGATCCGTCCGTTAACAAGCTTCTCCTCTTAGTTTCCTTTGACCCTGCAGCAGATAAAAGCAGCATCCAGCCGCTCCCACAGCAAACCATGAAACGCCTTTTAGAAAGCCTCTGACCTTTCTCCGCCTCCTTGGTTAACTCGGCCCGTGATGCACCTGGGACACTCAGGCTGAGCGTTAGTGGGCAGGAAACAGATGTCACCTCCTGCTCTGCAGCTCCATCATCCAGGTTATTGGGACAGAACAATAAAGAGAGGTGTGCAGAGCGGAGCCTGGAGGGAAATCTGAGCTCTACTGCAGCTTCAACTCACACTTTGGTGACCTGATTTACAGCCTCTCTGCAGGTCCTCTGATCCCCAGAACATGGAGGCACAGAGATGTATGTTTATGCTCATATGATTCAGGGTTTCTACTAGTTAACATTTGCTTTAAGCAGCCTCTCTGTTGTTCCCTTTGTGTCTCCTGCCATCTCTTGATGGTTCCTGTCTGTGGAGAAACGTGGCTTTAAATCTTCAGCTCTCGGATTCAATGTGAATTTGAACTGAACATTTTCTTCTCTTCAAACTGAGACAAAAACAGACACGAAGTCCAGCTGCCCAAAGCTGCAGAAGCTGGAACCCTGTATGATGGACCGGTTGTTTAAAACAGTTTGATTTTAGATTCAGGTTGTTGCTGCGTCTTTTAACGAGCTGTTGGAGACGCTGAGGATTTCAAAGAAAAGCTTATAATCTAATGATGAAGTGGAAATAATAAGAAGCTCTATGAAGGACAGGAATCAATGAACCCTGACAAGAGTTTCAATGTTTTCCTTTTTTTAGAAAGAAATCAAAATGTTGAGTTTTTAGATTTTTTTCTTGTCTGTTGCAACATGCTGAACAGAGCTGACCCTTCACCTCCTTTAAACAATCCTCACATATTGTTACCAGAGCCGCTGATGCATGACTGGGCTCAGCTCATCGGAGGAAGATGTTTCTGCTGGGGCTCGTCCCTCAGCTGTAACCCCAAGTAGATCCTGCTGCACAGAGAGCTCTGGCCTGGTTGCAGTCAGCCAATCACAGCCTGCGCCTGCTGTGTGTGGTTGTTCTGATGAGAAGAGCTTTGACTGGTTCTGGTCCAACCATCAACACCCCCCCCAGCAGCTTCTATAACATCTCTGCATTGATGGAAACTATTCAAAGCAACATCATGGATTCTTCATGGTACAAACCTTTCGAAAAGCTTTGGACCATTTTCACAAAGAGTCCAACCTGAAAACATTCAAACCCAATGAGAAGGTCTGAAGCAGAGAGGATGGAGGAAACAAAGAGAGCTGATTGGCTGATCCAACACCTGGATGGAATCTGATTGGCTGATCCAACACCTGGATGAAATCTGATTGGCTGATCTAATCCCAGTCTCCCATTGGATAACTTTACAACGCTTCAGCCGATAAACAGGTTAAAGGTTAGTAAGACTAGAAGACAGCAAATAATTATTATTTTTATAAAAATAAAGGAAGTGGAAAAAAGTTAATGTCATTTAAATAGTTATAGCTTTTTCATAGCTTAAATTTTAAAGAAAAAAAATGAAAAAATTGAAAAATTAAATTGATAAATTCAGACTCTGGGCAAAGTAAATAAGATCAACAATATATACGTGGAAGGAAGATATTAATGAGGGCAATCTGTTATGATTTGGATCGTTTATAGAATATGATGAAGTATTAGGACCATATGAGAATATTAGCAAATAAATCAGTGACATTATAAGAGCTAATGCATTATACTAAGGAAATAAATGCAGAAAAATATGAACATAAAGTTTTAATATTTAATAATTCTTGTTATTTGACATTATCTTTTATCATATTATAGTAATATAATAGTATCCTAATCTTGAAATCTTGAGCATGGAGGAGATTCTAGGAGACAGGCAGTTCCTCCAGGAGAGCTGGACAGGGCCGTAAAAGGTCTACAACCCATCAGCAGGACCGGTATCTGCTCCTTGGTGCAGGAGGAGCAGAAGGAGCAGGAGGAGCAGGAGGAGCAGGAGGAGCACTGCCAGAGCTACAGAATGACCTCCAGCAGGCCACTGCTGTGAATGTCTCTGACCAAACAATCAGAAACAGGCTTCTCCAGGGTGGCCTGAGGGCCCTCATCCTCTAGTGGGCCCTGTGCTCACTGCCCGTCACCATGGAGACCGATTGGCATTTGCCACAGAGCACCGGAATTGGCCAGTCCACCACTGTCGCCCTGTGCTTTTCACAGATGGTTATTGGAAACTAGCTCTGCAAAACTGTAACTATCAGTCACTAAATAATCTCGGGGCGCTTCTTGCTGCGGCTGCATAGCTTCATTTCATGTGTCCTACTGCAAACCTGAGCACATCGAAAGAACAAGATTAGAATAAAAACAATGAATGGCAATAAAAACAAAGTGATAAGAACTATAAAATGATGAAACCTCCAACAATGTCAGCATCCGGACGTTCCTCCATGTCGGTCTCCTCTCTCCTCTGATGATGGTGAAGGAGCAGTAGGTGAGGAGGATACTCTGGTTTATGGATGGAACGGGACGGGCAGCTCTTCCTGCAGAACCTCACACTGTGAACTGCCAACCATCTGCTGCCTGGGTTGATGAAGCTCTGCACTGGTGGCTGCACTCCTTGGACATCTTAAAGTGTCCTTCTCTGTAGCATCCATCAAGCTCTTCTCTCAGCTGCTCTTTTTTATATTTCTAAAACCAGCAGAGCTAATTTATTGTCGACCATTTAGCCTCCAGGAAGCTGAAATATCCCTTCCTGCTTCTGCAGTAAAGCAATATATTTCACATAAAGTGGTCAAAGCTGCCGGGGAGCTGCAAACTATTGAAGCTTCATTTTCAGAGGCTGTATTGAGTCATGGAAGCTCCTCCTTCATCTTGATGGTGGACGAGGAGAAGATGTGGAGGAGATTTTCTGGTGAACTCCAGGAAAAGAAAAGCAGCTGAGATGTGATTCATCTTGATGTTTGCAGCATTTTCAGCCTCAGCCTCTTATCCCCACCGAATCACACCGTGGTGATGATGAGGAGGAGGGGGAGGAAGGAGGCTGGTCCTGCATCAAACTGACAGCTGATTACATCTCCACCTCATCTTCTCCTCACACCCTGACGGGCGGCTCTCCGCCCTCCACGCTGCCACGCATCAGGGCGAACAGAAGAAAGGATGGAGGAGATAACGGCAGCAGGAGGTGTGTGAGATCAGCAGGCTGAACCTCCTCCTCCTCTCCTTTAAGCCTTACTTTAAACCAACTCAGAAGATGAAGGAGTTTAAAGATCTAAATGATCAAATCTAAGGATCGGGGGTTCCTACAGATGTTCATAAACCAGATGTTTGCATTTTTTCCTGCTCAGGAAGCGTTTTTCTGTAATCATGCTGATTGCTCTGTTATCTGTAAACCTGCTGCTGTTTTCATTTTTTCTTTTTAACTTTAAAACTTGACATTTAAAGCTAAATGTCTGCTTTTCCTTCTGAACCTTCCAGTGCATCTGAGAGCAGGTTGGTTTATGTCTAACAGCTCTAATTACTTTAAGGTGACCTTTGACCTTGAAGGAGCAGGTAGTTTATGATGATAAACAGTTGCTGTAAAGTCAGAGACACATTTTTAGCTGAGAAACCTTCAGCCTGGAGGAGACATGTGGTCCTGAACCTTCTGGGTCTCCGTCACGTTGATCAGCTGCTCTCTGCAGGTCTGATGTTCTGCAGCGAGAAAAGCCGAGCTGATGGAGTCTCTGTGTGGGTGATCAGCCAATCCGATCGATTTCTGCTCTCAGACTTGGAGCTGAAGGAAGGATGGTGAAGGATTGTCTGTGCAGCTGATTCTGCCTCCAGCAGCTTCAACCAGTTTTTCCTGACAAATTATTTGTTCCGATCAGACTGAAGACAGTTTAAAATCCTGCGGCTGTAGTGGAGATCTGTTCATTAAGTCTCAGAGAGGAAAATGAAAGCAGGTGTCATGTATGGAGGCTGTCTTCTCAGATAAACCGTCGATTTAAGAAGAAAAGCTCAGAGTCTGCTGACTAACAGGAGAAGCATCAGTGGCTGGTTCTTTGTGTCTGAAGCGAGCAGATTAGAAATCCTTTTAAAAAGGGAGAAGATCGCAGATGATCGAAGTCATTAAACACCGACTCTCATCATCAGACCACAGCTTGTAAACAGATACTGAGGATATTAGTGGATCTCAGGACGTCCAGCTGCACTGAGATCCAACACTTTGCATTTTATTCTCTTCTCTTTCTGGTTTAGCACAGTTCTTACAGTTCTAGAAATGTTTAGACTTAAGTTTATTTTTAGATGCAGGATTTAGATCAACTATTGAATTCATGTAGTTATAAACAAAGATTATTTCTGAAGAGGAGAGTAACTGTTGCAGTTGTCTGCAGCATAAAGACCCTAAAAGCTGCTGCTCAAACAGACTGTCGACCAAGAAAACATCCTGAATCATCATCAGGCCTGAGCTCAGTTAGAAACAACTGCTGCTTTTGTCTCTTTAATTGTGATCTTCTGCTTCAAACTGCTGAAAAACACTAAACAATTCTAGAATAAACGAAGAAATCACTATATTTGCCCTTGATTTGAGGAGGAAATGTAAAACTTTGCACTGGAAATATGATGATGCAGTTGTTGTTTATCTTATAGATGAATCTTATTCTTTTAACAAAACGTCTTTGCTGTTAAAATCAAGAGAAAATACCCATAGAACTGTAGTTTTTGCAGTGATAATAAAAGAGTTGCAGATGAGCTCATCGGCAGGATTTCTTCTATCCGAAGTATTTTGATGTAAACATCGGAGCCTCCTGCTGCTCGGAGCCCAGAGGTCGTTTTCTGCTTTAGCTGCTTCTTCCTCTGAACTTTAACAATTCATTTATGATTTTTCCTGCAGACACTCACTGGAGACACTTTTCTTTTTACATTTTTCTTTCTGTTTTGCATGTTGCTGATTCCTTTTGTTTTGGTTCTGTTTGGTTTTTTTCCAGCGTGTTCTGATTCCTTGCTGTTAGCTCTGATGTTAATGGAGGCTTTACGTTACTTTATCCTCCTCCTGCATTGTTATTCTAAGTGAACCTGATCCTCCTCTCCTCAGGCTGGATGCTGAACGTGGTGGGGGGGTCTGTGGGGGTGCTGGGTCAGTGTTTGGTGGGTTTTCAGTCTAATACTTATGGCGCTATCCTTCGCTGATCGCTGGTTTCTCTCAGTTAAAGTTCATCACATTGATCTTTGTTTTCAGTTCTAATTTAAAGGATCATTTCCTCCAGAAGCCATTTTATCTTCTCATCTCTATTAAACACAGAAAGAAACACCTAAACTCAGATCAAGATTAGTAAAACAAACTTTTGTCCCTTTTCCCTTTTCTCGTGATTCTGTTAAACAGATTTCTATTTCAAAGTAAAAGGGATGAAAGTTTAGTCTGTTTTTAACTCTTAAATCTAAAAGATGCAAACTTCAGAGGAGGAGAAAAGAAATAAACTAAATGAAAATAAATTTTTTAAACCAGGTGTTATAATTTGAATGAGAAAAGATTGAAAGACCTACAGCAAATAAGGAAGAGATTTTCTTCCTTTTTCATTTCTATATTACGATTTAAATGTTTAAACGCTGAGTTTCTCAATGAGCAGGTTAAAAACCTAATTTCCCAACAGAAACATGTTTTTCTTTACTCCTCAGTCAGAACGATTTAAGGTGGAGCATGATGGTTGAGGAGATGCCCTTCATCTCTCCTCCACCTCCTCCTTCAGCTCCCACTGTGGTGTTTCTTGCTGTGTGGTTGATAAACTAAGCTGTCTTTGATTTAATCTTCCTTCCATCCATCCAAACTTTATTACAGTTTCTGCAGGAATGGAGGAAGCGTCGCGACTAGAGTGTGTTTTTCTTTCATTTATCTGATCACAGACGAATCGAGCAGAATCCGAGACACAGCTGGACGGTCTGCAGCTTCATCAGCCGCACTGATGGCCTCCCTTTGGACAAACAGCAGAAAACAGATTCATTTGTCCCGCTGAGACAGGAAAATCCTCCACCTTAACGACCGTCAGCATTTTAAAAGGATAAGCAAAAGTTTTTATTAGGTAGTTTCAATAGACAACAAAAAGTCAATGTTTCTGAGTATCTCTATAGTTCTGCTGCTATAGGCTTAGACTGCTGGAGGACATAGGGACCACTTCTCCTCATTCTATTCATTCT
>JAUZNJ010036881.1:0-11686 GCA_034780135.1 Jordanella pulchra
ACACACCAAAAAACCCCCCCCCCCCCCCCCCCCCCCCACAAAAAAACATGTTTTTAGAGGAAAGGTAAATGTAAAATATGTTTCGGATACGTTCTGTAAATAAATCCATCCGTTATGTTGAAGATCTGCTGTATTTGCACTAATTAGAGGTTATAATAGTGATATGTTTTCTATCACAGAGCTTTTATACTCAGTAAAAAAGTCACATGAATCCAGTTCAAAGCTGAAGCTTCATGTGGGAACAGGCCTCATGTGAGCCAAGAGTTTTGCATGTTAGGGGGCGGTTCTTCAGCGTTAGTGTGTACAGAGGGCAACGCTCTGCTGCATGATAACAAGCCTTCATTCCTGCAGAGAAAAGTCAGTGTTTTCAGGCCGAGGGATTAAACTGCCGCTGCTTCCAGAGATGGGAGACAAGAAAGCCGTTTTGTTCAACTTCTGGGGGGTGGTTGTTCCAGGAAGAGCAGCTGTAGTTTTCCAGAAACTGGAGGAGCAACACAAACTTCCACGGTGAGAAAATCCAGGCACACATCTGACTGGGAAGTTTAACAGGAACCTACAGTTTAGGCTCTGATCCAAATGACATAAGAACAGATCTAATTGTACAGAACATCTGTGAATATCAGAGATTAGAGATGTTCTGAAATGCAACTATCAATTAATCTGTAATCCGTAGAAGAATTAGAGGTTTTAAGCTGCAGGTTTGCATGCATGTGTATCTGCTGCAAAATTTACCGTTTATTGCAACACAGGAGATGCATTCAAATTTAAATCGGAATGAATACGAAGATTCACTTTGTAAATCTGTTTATTTGACATAATTCAATGGATTATATTTCACTCCCAACGAGCTGAAGCAGGCTGATGAAAAGATCAAAGGTTGGTATTTGCTCCTAATTTATAATATCATTGAATAATCATTTCCAACAAAAAAGGAAGAACATTTCCAAGGAACTAGTAAACCTGGTTTTAGAGTTTGGGAGGAAGCCAGAGTACCTGCAGAGAACCTACTGGGAGACCAGCTGGAAAATATTTACTTTAAGGGTTATTCTTGTTCATTTTTAACTTTCTAGTAACAAAGAAAAAAAAGGAGCAAAACCCAGAACCGGTTCTCACACACCAGACCAGGAACAGAAGGTCGTCACTTCAGACGCTAAAGAGTCAGTCAGGCGGACCTTATGCACCGTGGACGGGGAAATTTGGCCAAACCTGCTTTGATATAATTCAGACTATTTAGTAGCATTGAGCCTAAAGCTCTAAGTTAAAGTTACTTCCAAGCTTCTTATCAACCTGTTGATCCCTGAGTGTTTGATAAATAATTTCTGCCGGAAAATAAAATCTGAAATAAATAAATCATCATAAGTAACTAAACAATTATCAGGTCTGCATGCAAACCTTTGGTATCAGTGCAAAGATAAGAGTCACAATAATGATATTTTAATGAAGCCACTATCACAGCTGTCAGGTCTGATTTATTTGCCTTTAAACATTAAAAGTTTTAAAAATGACCAGTAAAAAAAACAAAAAACACCTTGAAAGTCTTAATGAAAACATAGGAGACGTATTTATCAACTATAAATGCAGCAAATATGAGATGAAGCAGAGTTGATCCATCAGGTCTTTGAGTCATTGAAACACAACGTCAGAACTCAACCTGATGTGTTAAAAGTTAATCTGGTCGAATTACGCTGTTTATGATCCACTGTAGCTCATGAAGCTAACTGTGAGGAAAGCGCGGAGGTTATTGAAAGGTCTGCTGCTGCTAACATTCGTTATGCATGAAACTGCAACCCTGGACCAGCAAAGAAGGAAACGTGTGTTGTTGGTAAAATACGACTTTCTGGTCTCCAATGATTTTCCAGTTACCCTGGAAGAGTCGGCCATGTTGGATGAGGCCTTAAATGAATCTTCTGTGTTTAAAGTCCTGTAAAACTAACAGTATTTGAAAAAAGCCTCATCCTTCTGATAAATCAAATGATAAAAGAGAAGGACCGTGTTTGACTAAGTTTACCAGGAGGTGAAAAGTTGGCCCATCAGGTTTTACTTTGTCTCTTCAAGCCAGACTTACTGCTGCGATTGGATCGCTGTCTTGATGCTTAACCTCTTAAAGGCCAAACCGTGAAGGACCAGCTTCGGCTTTTAGGGTTTTAAGAAAGAAAGTTCTGACAATCAAACCTCCACAGTGTCTGACTGTTAGGATGATGTTTCTTCTCAGGAATCACTGTTTACAGGGAGAATGAAATTTCATTGAATTTTCTTTAAGAGTCTTGTTTTGTGGCAAATCATTGTGTTCTTTGAGGCCTGCAGGACTTTAGATATGATCCTAGGATCCTCTGTGACCTCATGGATACATCGATGCACAGCGGCTGCTGCTGGGAGGCTTCTCCACTGTTCCAACCTTTATTTAGATCATAATTCTTATCCAGGTTATTTGTGTTGAATGTTTACTGGTATGGTGAGGACTTCCAGCTGTGCATGTCTGCCTGTCCAACCTAATTTCTCTTTATGGGACAATAAAGATATCTATCAAAGTGGAGTCCCAGGTCAGGGTGTGGCAAATGAATGTGAACCAAATGGTGTAAGTAAGGATTTGGGTTATTACTTTCCCCCACTACTTTCAGGAAAAATTTGTTTAACAGCTTATTAAGGAATCTCAATTGGAATATCATAGTCTGCTTTAATGGCAGTTTTTTAAAAGCTGCACTGGTTTAACCGCACTTCATAAATGATTATGGTAAATTTAATTTGTTTTATACAAATGATCATCTAACATTCATTTAAAGTTGTTCAAAAAACAAAAGCACTGAATATTAACCCTTGTGGAACCCCGTTTTGAATGGCTGTGTTTGCTAATAGGATCAGTGAGTTCATAAAATCATTAAATAAATAACCGAATTATACTGTTGGCTGTTTGAAAAATAGATTTTTGGTCAATATAGATCAAAGTAATTGTGGATTAATTGAATCTGTTCTTCTCAGAGGCTTTCTGTCCCGTGTGGCGTCCCGAAATAAGAGCGCTCTGCTGCAGGCAGAGAAGGGAAAAACGACTCTTAATCAGGTGGGTACAGATGTTACTTTTATGCCACTATGAATCATTAATCGACTAAAGTTGAGGCGATTTTGTGTCCAGATGATCCCGGCGTTCAAAGCTGAGTGTGCGGAAGAAGCCAAGGCCAGAGGAGTGACGCTGCCGTCTGATTGGTGCGTCAACTGTCTGCTGGAGGAGGTCAGAAAGGCGATGATGGATGTTCAAGACATTGTGCTGAAGATGTCTGCTAGTCTGCGTTGCAGTGGTAAAATGCAGAGTGTCACTCTATGAACGCAGCAGTTTTTATGAAGCTTAGGGATGATTTTTACTCTAATCTTTGGTTTAAAGGGGTCCTGACAGCAGTCCTGGTCAATCACTGGCTAGACGACAGCGCCTCTGGAGACGATCTGGCTCAACTTCTCTGTCTCTTAGGCCGCAGTTTTAACCTCGTCCTTCAGTCCTGCCATTTGGGTCACAGGGTCCCAGAAGTCGCCATGTTCAACTCTGCTTTGGAGCAGCTGGGAATCTCAGCAAACCAGGTGTTTGATACAACCAAAAAAGAAAGGCCATCCCTGATCCTTGATGCAGGATCTAAACGTATCAAATGTCGCCTCAGGCTCTGTGGCTTGATGTGGACGTGGAGAGCGTGAAGGCAGCAGAGAAAGCAGGGATTAAGGCCATCCGGATGGAAAACATGGAGACTGCTCTGCAGAAAATATCCGACTTTACTGGAGTTCAGGTAAAGTTACACAGATGTTGTCAGAAACATCCGTCTACTTAGAATATCAGAATTACACTGAGAGGTTCAAATATGTCCACTGATGTTTAGTTAAATATTCACCGAGCAGGTCAGACCTTGACTGAACCTTTTATTGTCAACTTTTATTGATTCCAGCTCCTCTTTCCGGCAGAATTGATCCCGTTTATTCTAACTGGTTGGTTTTCTGGCAGCAGACCTAGATTTCAAGCATTACGAACAAACTTTGATTTGGGTCAAGGTCAGGGCCATTCCAGAGCTCGACAGCCTGCCTCACCCATTCTAAACTGGTTTGGAGGCGTTTGGGATCAAACCGTATCCAGGTTTCAACCATTACCTGATAAGAGGGGAGGTTGAGTAAAGCCTGAAAATACTGTACTATAAGATGCACTTAAGGCTTTATCAACTATTTTTAGTTGTTTTTGACACGATTCTCCGGTCGAGCGACAACTTTGGGGATCGGACTGATTCTTGGCCAAATCGTTTGTTGTGCGGTATACAAGCGGGTCACGAGAGGTGATCGGGTTTGAACAATGCAAGGACAAACATTGCAACCTGTGAACTTTGAACTCTGCAACTGATTCACACAATTTGAATTGAATGTGTAAGCAACGGCTGAAAATGTCCCTCAGTGTATCCCAGGCCTGATTTAGAGGTCGTCCTTCCTCTTCATTATCCACTTCATGCAATGTGCCGTTACAATGGGAAGCAAAATGTCTCCCATCAGGAGGGTATTCCCACCATGTGGTAGAACGTTCTTGGATGAGAAAGTCTCCCTATAACCTCTTTATAAACGTGTTGCATCAGACAGCTAAGCTGGTCTGTGTGGGTAACAATAGATTTTAATCCAGCTTGAAGGTTCCCAGTGGGGGAGTAGGGGGGGGACAGTTCAAGTCTCATAGCACATTATGCAACATCTACTACATACATGATTTAAAATGGCTAAAGTGAAAGAAAATCCTCAAGTTTAAACTCCCTACATCCGTAGAACTGTGGACTTAATAACTTGAACCCCATATTAAATATTATCAATGCTACAAGGATTTATCCTTCCTAAACTGATTGTTGACCAGTTGTTGCTAGATTGGATAAAACACATCTGTCTGTGTATTTCAGGCTGTTGGAGCAGAAAGTCCTCCAGTAATCTGCAGCCCCGACCAGCTTTCTCATGGATACATCACCATCAGAGTAATGAGCCTCATCTGTCAGCAAATCTTCAAAACATATGTAGACTATTGAATCAGTGCAATATTTTCAGCCTGGTGTTCGGACCCACTACGTGGAGATGGGCTCGGGTCCACCGGTTCTGCTGTGCCACGGTTTCCCTGAGAGCTGGTACTCCTGGAGGTACCAGGTGAGCCGTCCTTTAAAGCTCTATGTCTCACAGCTTCGTTCTTTGTTGGATGTTTTCATACCTGCCTTCCCTCTGGTAGATCCCAGCTTTGGCTGCAGCAGGGTTCAGGGTCCTGGCTCTAGACATGAAGGGATACGGAGAGTCCACAGCACCCCCTGGTGGGCAAATGCATGCATTTAATGTTACGTTTCAGTAATATTTCCACTTCCCTTTCTGACTGATATTTCTTCTCTTGCAGACATAGAGGAATATTCTCAGGAGCAGCTTTGCAAGGTTCAGATCAAGCAACATATTACGTCATAAAACATATAAATTTTGTGTTTAACCATCAGGGGAGTAATGTAATATATTTCTCTCTCTGTAGGATCTAATTACTTTTATGGACAAAATGGTAAGATATAAATAAACATCCCAACTGATGAGGTTTGTCTTCACTGACTTGTCTTTTCTCTCCAAGTCCATACCACAGGTCACCCTAGTGGGTCATGACTGGGGCGGTGCGTTGGTCTGGACTATGGCCCGGTATTATCCAGAGAGAATCAGGTGAAAAACACAATGTCTCTCTTAAATGTGTGTGTTGTAATGGGAGCTGAGATGTCAAAGTTAAATATGTCTGTTTTCTCTTTGTTCCTGTGAAGGGCAGTAGCGTCTCTCAACACTCCTCTGTTCCCCCCGGATCCTTCGGCTCCTGTTACAGAGAAATTAAAGGATCTTCCAATATTTGATTACCAGATTTACTTCCAAAAACCAGTAAGTCTTTTCCTCGTCATTTAGTGGAACAAGGGCTGGATCATCTAAACTAATTATTATCTTAGCTTTCACCCCCTCAAAAAGCATAAGCAGGGATGTTTAACTGTGACTGGTAGAAGACAAGTTACCTGTGGACAAACTTTCTATAAAAGGATCTCCTAATTATTAAGTGAATGCAATCAATCAGGGTTAACATTCATCTTCCTCACTTTATTTAGTTATGGAGTTCCTCAAGGCTTAGCACTCGGACCACTTGTGGTGAAATTATTAGAGACCATAGATAAGATTTGCACCATATGCTGATGATGCTCAGCTATTCATAAATGAACTGCATGATTAACGACTCAAAATGATTCATTATTTGATTTAAAAATACTGATTTTTAAAAAGTTTAGAGTCAAATTAAGGTTCAGCTAAAAGGATTTACTACATCTGACTGTTGAGTCATAACTGAAAATAAAAAACATTTACAAAAATAAATCCATAATAATCTTAAAGCTTTAGCTCTGATCTTCTAACCTTCCAACCCTCTCTCCAACTCTCTTTTGTTTGTCCTAAAGTAAAGACGTTCAGTGTTGGATTTTCAAAATAAAATGACAGTTGAACTCTTAAGGTATTTAGTAAATACAAGCAGTTCTTTTAATTTTTTAAATAAATCTGTTGGACATAAAAAATCGTTAAACCTTTATAGATCCGAAGCTCCTCAAACATCTTGATGAACATCCTAGAAGCAGCAGAGCGTCTATGGATCCAACATCTAAGGTCAGAAGCAGATGTTGGACTTTCTGGGTGTTTATTTTAACAGCATCCAGCATCATAAGAACAAAAGTTATACGACTGTTTAAGAAATGGATGAAAGGCATCAACTTGTAGTTAGTTTGGTGTCCGTCTCTGACCACCCTACTAAACCGGGCCGAAGGATGGAGCCTTCCTGCCGAGACACGATCTGCTCCATGTTTCAGGGAGTCGCTGAGGCCGAGCTGGAGAAGGACTTGGAGAGAACATTCAAGATCTTCTTCTCCAGCAGCAGTGAAGTGGTGAGTTCATCCACATCGTTTAAGGTCAGAACAGCTGGAATAAAATCTGATGCCCGACCTTTCCTCAGGCCGGCCGTCCTGCTCTCAGCACCGCAGGAGTCTGTGCTCGAGGTGAGAAGACGTCCTGCTCCAGATGTTGCTGTAACCCAATGATTGGAGCTCACGGTGGGTTCTGGGTTCCACAGGCGGGCTGTTTGTGGGTCTGCCGGAGCAGATCCCTCGGAGCTCCATGCTGACGGAGGCCGACCTACAGTACTACGTCAGCCAGTTCAGACAGAGCGGCTTCAGGTTGGCCCCATTCAGTGCAGTTAGATTTACTGTGATTGGTTCCCTGTGGAGGGAAGGAGGGAACATCTGCAGCTCCAGCTGCTGCTAAATGATCTCATCCCTCCTTCAGTCAATCTGGGACTCTTTGGTTGCATGTCTGAGTTGGATCCAGCAGAGATGATTTGTAACTGAATCCAGGACGTGTGTTTATCTTTGACCAGGGGACCTTTGAACTGGTATCGAAACCACCAGGCCAACTGGAGGTGGATGTGTTCGCAGCCCACTGGGAAGGTGGGAGACATGATGAGCTTTACCAGTGAAATAATAAGAGAGTTTGACAGAAATGAGCTGAATTATAAAAACAATGCTTTACTTTTACATTGTAGAATAAATATATTTAGAGATTTAAACCTCCCATCAACTGATGAGGTTGTCAAGATTTCAATAAGAAAATAACATTTCATCCTAAAGATAACGAGACGCTCCTGATTTAAAATGTCAAGGTTATTTCAAGCAGATGTTCAATGAATTCCTCCTGACATCCAGCTGTTGACAGAAGAAATGATCAGAGATTTAATGTAAACATCAGCTTTGTGGCCGGAGGACTGATCTCACCGTCTGCAGGAACAGTTTCTATGCAAAATAAAAAAGGAAGAACTTGATTCCATCTGTTGAACGGCTGATTTATATCCAGTCAAGTTTCACAGTAAGTCCTGATATCCAGAGCAAGAAACATTAATTAGACCTAAATATATATTAAAATGAAACAATACTGACAAAAATAAAAAACATTTGGTTTCTTTTAGCTTCAGTATGTGAACTATTAAAAGCTTTAAACTCTCAGTCATGTGGGTCAAACTATTTATGGCTGTTTGGCCTCAGAGATAATTCAACTCACAGTCGGTCACCAGTAACAGAAATAAATCTGCAGACATCAGGAACTGAAACCACCTACAGGAGCTGCTCTGATGTTTTATGTTGACAGACGTTGTTGTTTGTTTACCTTCAGTAAAGTTGTCCTTCACAGCTACCAGGCCTCCCTGCTTCACCACACCTGACCGCTGGGAGGCTCGTCAGCAGGACTCTGAGCGATGAGTTTCAGGTGTGCTGGAGCAGGGAAGCATCTAACAGGGAGTCCAACTCGGCCCGGAAGACCCGGTTCTACAGGAGCCTGCTGGTTCTGGTTGAAGGACTAAGTTTGGACCCTGGTCTAAAGAACAACCAGTTAATTTAGCAGAACCGGAGCAGGAAAGAGAGAAAAGGCTTTTCTGCTTGATTTCCTCTGAGGCGTCTGTCTGGTGTCTCCAGGTTCTGGTGCCGGCTCTGATGGTGACGGCGGGTAAGGACCCGGTTCTGCTGCCTGCGCTCTCACAAGGGATGGAGGACCTGGTAAGAGGCTCGGCCAGCAAACAAGCAGCTTAGTGGAGGCAGGAGATCACAGACGAATCTGTTCCCTGCAGATCCCCAACCTGAGCAGGGGACACATCGAGGACTGCGGACACTGGACCCAGATGGACAAACCGGCCGAGACCAACAACATCCTGATATCATGGCTGAAAGAGACGCACGGGAAGGCTGGGGGGGTCCAAGTGGCCCCCAAACTGTGACTGAGGAGGAGGAGCACAGGAACGGTGCAGGGGGAGAAGATGAAGTCAATAACTGCTTTATTTCTAAAATTAGAAAAATAAAACATGAAAAAATAACCAATCAGAGCCTTTGATTCACATTTTACTTTTTATTTCACGTTGTTTTTTATTTTACATCTAATTCTTTAAGGTTCTAATTTCATTTTTCACAAGCCTGTTTATCACGTTTAGTTTTTGTGTCTTAAACAGTAAAAATGTGAGTTTAATATAAAAAAATCCAAACATAAAACAAAGGAAATAAGTGAAGGAAGACTAGTGGAAAAACAATCGCAGAATAAATGAAGCCTTAAATATTTCTGGAAATATTAGATGAGTCTTTATCTGAAATCAGGATTTTATCTGGAAGCTTTTTCTGTGTTTCAGTTTGATTTTTTTCCATTTAAATTTTCATAATTGTTCCTTTAAATCCAGCCGGGGAGCAGAGGGACTGGAGGACGGATGCATAGAAAAGGAGAAGAGAAACATTCAGAAAGACTTTCTCCCTGTTAAAATTCAGGGGATCCGGGGTGAGGGCGCCCTCTGGTGGCGATCAGCTGCCCTCACAGCTGCTTCTCCTGGAACAGCTTCTCCCAGGACGGCATGATGTGTTCATAGATGGTCTCGATCTGTCAGAAAAACCGGTCCGTTAACCTCCACCACCATGATCCATCCTAACCCCCCCACACACTCACCTGCTGCGACCTCTTCACTCCGTATCTGAAGAGCGTCGCCTGATGCTCGCTGTTGTGAAACAGGATGTCAAAGGTCACCTCTCGGCCCATCATGTCCTCGATGGCCGGCTTCACCACGGAGTGGAAATCTCTGGGGGAGTGGGTGCCGTCCAGCATGTTGCTGACCTGCAGAAACACACGGCTCAGCTCTGGGGGGGTTTGTCTGAAAGGCTCGCTCTGCAGGATCCGGAGGCAGTTTTACCTTGTATTTCCTCCCCAGCATCTCCAGAGGGTCCAGCTTGATCTCTGACCTCAGAGCTCGGCCAAACAACGGGATCTTGGTGTCAGCATCTGGGAACCAAACAACGATAGAACCCACTCAGAGTTCAGCCCACTCAGCTGGAGGCCGGTTACTGATAAAAGCTGCTGGTCAGATTCAGGAGCTTCAGATCCTCACTTGGTCTATAAACATAAAATCCTTCCAAAAATACAACTAATTATGTGTTTTTAAAGTGTTTTAATTAAAAAAAACCACCAGGTTCACATAGTTGAACAAAGTCCTGAATTAGTTTTGTTCTGTTTTCTTCTGTAAATGTTTGATGCCAGCGAGAATATTTTCAGTTTTTATCACAGAAAAACAGAAGAAAATCTGCATCATAGCAACATTTAAACATAATCTATGGTTTCTCTTAATAATTTAACACTTAAACATGGGCAGTGAACCTCTGCAGGTCAGGTGAGCCACATAGGGAACGCCGTCCCTCTCTCCAAAGTATATTCCAAAGTGGGAAAAGTATTTGTTCCTGGGATATTCCACGATGTCTCCTGGGAAAAGCTTCGGGCGGGAATTCGTCTGCAGGGAAAAAAAAAAAAAAACACTTTGTGCTCTAAAATCTGACACTTCAGTAAATTCAGCTTCAGTTTTATGAAATTTTCTACAATCATTCATTGAGATGTTTTCTGTTCATAACGGGTCTTAGTGTTGTGGGCGGAGCCTGTTGAGTTCTGAACCAATCAGAGCAGAGTTTTCTCCCATTTCTTGACATTTTTACAGATAATCTCTTCAGAAATGCTTCCCTTTGCTGTTTGGGGAAGATTATCCTGGTTTTCAGTTCATTCGGACCAAAAGATTAATGACGACTGAAATAAAGCTGCTAAAAGATCCTTTTTTCTATTTCCTTTTAAAAAACAGACTGAGGCTGCTTCTGAACTACAGCTGAAGAGGTTTGATTATTCAAAGGGAAAGAGTCCTCTCCTGCTCTGGACTGAAATGCTGCTCAGTAAAGAAGAAGTCATTTACCGAGCAAAATAAAAAGATACGATACCAACAGATTAGAGTTTAAATCCCTTCTGGGTAAAGACCTTAATATCTGCAGACATGTCAGATGAAAATAAAACTGAACTGATTGGACATAATGGAAAAACCAAGTTAAAGTAGTTGGGTACTTGATGGGAAACATTTCTGAAGACACCGAGCAGGAGGACGAAGCCCGGGCCGTCCGCGTGGACGCCGTCCCCCTGGACACCATTAGATCCGCGATAAAATGGCTGAAGGGCAGAAAAGTCCATGTTCTGAGGCGACCATCACAAGTTCTGATCTTAGTTCGATGTCAGTGATCAGAGCGAAGAACGTCAGTCTACAAATATGACCCAGTTCCAGCGGTTCTGTCTGGGCCCAAACTACAGGAACCCAACAGTCCCAAAGGAAACATCAACAACATGTTGTTATTGTATGATTAATGCAAACGAGCCATAAACATATAAATCAGAAAAAACATTCATCTCAGCAGAGTTCTAAGAATATGAAGAGTTAGAACGTTGAGTCAGTAAGACGTCAGCAGAACTTCATCCTGTTCTGTTCACACTACGAATCTTTTTTAGTTTTAAGGTGGAACGATTGAAACAACAACTTTCAGCCAAAGCCTGACAGGCAGCTTCAGCGGCGGACGATGCTCATGTCTGCTGCAGAAGAGCTGCGGCCCACAGGGATGATTGAGGAGTCCGGGTCAGACTGTGGACCCAGGAACCCAGATCTGACTGTAAAGCTGCATCTGCTAAACTTCTACTGGTGCCGCTTTAAGATCCAGTAACACAAAGAGCGTTACTGGAAAGTAAGTACAGTCTGTGGACTTCCTGATAGTAAAGAATTACAATAGTCCAGCCTTGAAGTAACAAACGCATGGACTAGTTTCTCAGCATC
>JAUZNJ010036882.1:0-11686 GCA_034780135.1 Jordanella pulchra
CTATCTATCTATCTATCTATCTATCTATCTATCTATCTATCTATCTATCTATCTATCTATCTATCTATCTATCTGCATTAATCTCTAGTGGACTAAGATCAGTGTTTTGTGATTATTACATAAAAACATTAACTTTATTGTCCTTAAGTCACTTTATAGCTAATTTGGTTTTCCCATTTTGCAAAAACAGAGTAATAACATGGCATGTAAACTTCTAACTTAGAAGGAAGTAATTTATCTTTAAAGGATCTGTTCCTCACTATTCTGGCAGTTGGCAAATTATGATAATTTGGTACCCCTAACTGACTTATAGTCGTATTTAATGTCAAACAGAAAATAGAGAATGGTGTTATATCTTTTATTACAGCTTAAGTAAATATATATGGTTTAAAAAATAAATATTATCTTAGCTACTGGAAATATTGAGCGACTTCAAAGATGGGATATACAGGTACTGTAAACAAAACAGCCCTACATCATTAAGTTACAGGAAGTTTTAGATGAAGCACGATAATAATTGCCTTTTGAAAAGACATTTTCAATTAAAGATAACCCGGTACTGTTCCCTACTGATGACCTTGTCTTGTACCTTTCTGGCTCAGTGGTTACTGCAAAACTGTATTAATTTTAGGCTTCTTTAAGAAAAGGGAAGTTAGATATGACATCTGTTAAGAATTACAATGAATATTGTTCCCTGAGGTAAAGATGATCCACTGAGGGAAGGAATGCCAGTTTTGACCCCCTACCGCATTATGTTGCCCTTAATCCCCTTATTGCAGCAGACTTTGACAGTATGACATGTTAAGTGAACAGTCGATCTTAATTGGTTCTTCTTCTCTTGTTCTATCTGTGTTTGCATGTGTATGTCTATGGCTTCTGTTGGAATTTAATTAGATAATGTCAATGGAAAGGCTGATTGCTCAGGACCACCTCTTTTCAAAGACAAGTTTATGTTTTGCATTGATCTCTGAGTTATGCAAGACTAGACACAAATCTTACAGGTTACAGTTTTATTTTATTCATTATTGTCTATAGAGTTGTGGATTGTGTATACTTGTTTATGTCACTAATGACTTTTTCTGGTATATTTATTAACCTTCTGAAGGCCAACAGGCCTTACGGAGACCAAAGTCTGGTCCTAATGTGGTGGAGCACCATTTCAAATATTAGGGGGTCAGGAGTTATAGTGTAAATAAACTGTAGGTTAAGGTTAGGGCTAGGAATATACTGGTAATAGTAATGATTAATCAAGATTAGGTATGAATGGAGTGATTAAAATGAATGTAAGTCAATATGGGTACTAATACAAACTTATTGTGTGTGTCTATATAACAATAATATATATACGCCACACACAGAAATAAAATTGTTGGTAGTTTAATGATAGTAAAACCCACAATAGGTAAGGCTGTGGATGCATTTCACATGGACAGGCTTGATGTTACATTCGCACAGTCATTTATTCATAGAAATAGCACTGAAGATGAAGAAGAAAAACTTTAAAGGTTCGGGGATTGAAGTCTGCTGACCAAGAGCTGAGCAGCAGAGCTAAAGTACCATTAAAAAGCCAAGGAGGGGGGAATAAATTACAAGAGCTGGTAATGTCATTGTTGCTCTGTTACAGAAGTAAAAAGGAAATAAATTAATAAAAATAGAATAAAAAGAAAAATCATTTGATCCGAAAACAATCAATAAAAGCTACTGATGGAGGCAAGAGGTGCAATCCAAGGAGTTCCCATGAAGTCAAATTAATGCAAGTCTCACTATTATAGAAGTGTTGCTGAACTTTCCATCCATTTTCTTTTCCAGGTGTTATTTCAATAGTAGCTCGATCTCTGACTGTTCTTTCTTTTGACGAAATGACAAAGATTAAACCACTGTGCCCTGGATACCGATGCGCCAGCTTCAATTATTTACTGATAGAAAAATGGTGAATGCAACATTTTCTCACAAATTACAGATTTGTTTGTACAAACGGTTCTTGCATGAGGCCCATTGTATATATCTTAATAATGTAGACTTTCATGCTTGGGGGACAAAGCCTTTGACTGGGGATTTTTGGATGAGACCTTGTGAATGCTTCTCTTATACATCAACAAAAAAAAACAACAAAAAAACGCATAAAGGAACTGTATGCATTTTCTTAAGTGTTGTCTTAATTTTGTTGGTTCTTTCTCCAGTCATCTTTAGCTCTTCTCGCTCCCACTACTGACAAACCACTGGCATATAAATCTGAAGCTAAATTTGAGGGAGCCAAGAATTGCACCCTATGTTATTTCATTGCTCTTTTATGGCAAGTTGTAAAAAACTTGTGCATCCTTTCCTATGTGCCAACATTGCACAACCCCACACGACTGAGTCATTCTTCATTATTGTTTTGTGTATTACCAAAAGCTTGATTTTTAAAGACTTAAGAAATTCTTTTGAGCACAGACGCTCAGGTAAAATAGCTAAATGTAAGTATCCAGCAGCAGAGGCACTGTGGATTTAATGCCACTCAGCAGTAGGGAAAGCGTGTGGAAAGATGATGAGATTGTCCTTTGCTGAAATGAGGCATTGATGATATCTGAGCAGGTGCAGATAGCATTGTTACCCACAGATACGTTTGCTGTGACAGAGAATTGACATGATTCCAAAATAGAATTTATCTTAAAAAAAAAAAGAAAAAAAATAACAACGATGATCTGGAAGATCAAGTTTGTTTTATTATAATTTTTAGCTAAATTTAACTTCACTAACATTAAACCATCAATTTAATAATTCAGAGGGCTCTACTTTATCATGTATGCAATGGTGAGTTTAAATCCAAAACCTTTATTTCTGTTCATCCTCAGCAAAGATATTTCTAACTAAATCCGTTTTACTTGGTATAAGAATAAGTTAATGTTATTAAGCATTATTTTATTCTTTTTTTACCTATTTGTACTGATCAGACATCTTATCTAGTTTTGATCTAAAAAGGCTCAGTCCTATTGACCTAGAAAACAACCAACAGAATGCATGATATCCAACACCCACTATTTAAAGATCACAGAGATTAGATAAATTGACCAGAATAAAGCAGAGTTAAAGAGAGCCTTTGTTTTCATTCGCCTTTTAAGATAGAGCTGCTGTGAATTAGCAACCTATCTGATTCTTTCTTAGAGTGTTTTAAATCCTCTGGATGCAGCAAAGTGAGCTGGAAATGTGTTACATGACAATGTCATGCTGAAGGACAACTAAAACAGGACTACTCTATCCTCAATGAATTGCCTTCATCAGACTCCTTTAAAATAGCATTCCTTCTAAAAAATTGATTCCACAACATTTATTACATTTGTAGATTCAGCTTTAAAAAAAAAAGACCAATTTTCTGCCGAAATTTTAACTGAAGATCAAACTGTTCTGAAGATAAATACATCAGAGAGGATAGTTTGTCTCTTGTAGCTTGATAATTACTTTTGGTTGAGGAATGCATGCTTTTAAGAATCCCTCACGTATCATCATAGCAAAGTAGAAGTATTTTTCATCGCCACAGGCTGGATGTGTCTGTCCATGCATCTTAAGTTTTCTATTAGTCAAGCAGTGTCTCAAACCTAAGTTTCTGTGTAGATTCAGTCTCAAATTGATTTTAGTGGTTTATATAAAAATTGATTTACTGACTTGGGTACATGGATCCCAGGCATGGATGTGCACCCAAGAGAACGATGGAGCAGAGAGAAAACAAGGTGAAAAGAGACTCCCTGTTGCTCAATTTGCATTTTAATTATAAATTGCATCATTGCACCGGGTTTGGACACAAAACATCTCCCTCCTTCCCTCTCATTTCCCTTCTCTCTTTTTGGTCCCAGATCAGCTCATTTTGTGAGGCAAAAGACTTGATGCAGTGCAGAATATAAGCAGAGAAGGTAATAGGTAGCAGCACATTTACAAAAGTGATGTAAAAGAAAGTGACAACTGCAATAAGTGGATAAATGGGTGGTGCTGCCAACCACAAGGAAGATGGGGAGGATCTGACTCCCCCCAGAACGTTTGAAACTTGAACAGTGATGCAGACATTGGTTTACTCTGTTTTCATGTAGCAACATGGGATCTGGAAATATCAGAAATGCATCAAGAAATGAGAATAATCAAATGTATCAGTTTTTCCCTTTTATAAGCAACCAACTAAAATAAAAAAATATAAAATAAAAAGTGCATTTTATTTTTCAAATATGTTTATTTGAACAATTCATTAGTTTCCCAGTGAGCTACAAACCTCTGTACAATAATGAGATTTCTGCAGTGAAATTTATGCTGTCCTCTAATTGTCTTTTGTTTCTGTTATTAGAAAACACTTAAAGGGTCATACAGGAGAAAAGGCTGAAATTGTATATTCATCCACACTGGATGACAGAGCAAGTTCTTTGATTTTATGTTTTTTATGCTAAATTTTTCTTATTTTTATGCAAAACTTTTTTATGATAAACTTTTTCTTATTAATTTTCAGAGACCCAACAGTTAGCTTCAAAGCCACTATAATGTGTGCTAATAGCCATCAGTTTAAAGCAGAGCTAGGATATAAAACACTGTAACAAGTGTCAAGTCATCATCCTAAAAATTTTAAAAGTATAGTACAGCTGCAAACTGAGCTGCACTATTTAAGCTCAAATGTAAGCTTTGTTGCAAAATCAGGCTTGGTAATATCCCAATCCAATAAACCTCTTTCATGTAATATTTAGATGGCTTTTGTATTTTAAGTATTAAGCATATTTAATACATATCTGTTCCAAACACAGCGTCTGGGCAGATTTTTTTTCAGCTTTTCTGAAAACAGTTATGTGATCAGTTAGGATTAGGATGGCAGTTTTTAAATAGGAAAAGCAGAGATGATTTTTCCCTTTTGTTTTCAGGTCAGAAATCCCCCCCCCAAGGACCCCAATGATCGCTTATGTAATGGATAGTTTGAGGATCATTTGGCAGAGGCAGTGAGAAAATATATGAACAAAATGGGATCATTTGTATGATACTGTATGTCTCCTAAGTAATATAAAGCATTTAGCTCTCTTTCTCCTCCAAATCAATCTGAAAAATGCCTCCTCTGCCATTGTGCTGTTGTTGTGTTTTCTTTGTGCTGCTGTGGATGGGGCTTTCTATGAGTTTGGCAGCTAAGCTTCTTGCAAAGTATTAATACTCAAAGGCATTTTTCTTTTTTCTAATTCTTGCCACCACGAGAACAAAAACTAATTTCTCAGTTCTTACACAGTATGTGGTGTAAGAATCAAGAGCTAAAGGGATATTGTGTAACAATTTCTCGTTTTTACTGCCTGAAATTGTTGAATGCATTTACATGTGTATTATTATTTGTGTATTATTACCTCCAATAATAATTATATACATTTTCACTGGCAAAAATATTTTAGAGTACTGTATTTTCTGTACTCTTAAGTCACAGTTTTTTTCATAGTTAGGCTGGGAGGGGGGGACAACTTATACTCCAGAGCGACTTATGTGTGAAATTATTAACCCGTTATTATATCATTTCACACTTTTTTTCACACTAAACCGTAGAAGGACACTCTAGGCCTGTGTTGATCATTTTAACATTGGCGGTAATTTATAAAAACAACTGAGAAGGGCTCCGAAATATCCCCGAAAAGAAAATAATATTCTGTAGATTACAAACTGCAAGTAGGAAAATATGCAGCTGAAAACGTTAATAACAATGTTTCCCATTTACTGACGGTCAGTGTGATTGAGAAGATCTTTTGGAGACTCAACAACTGAAAGTCTGCACTACTGCAACACCATGCATATGCAGCAGCAGCACAAGAAAGGGTTTCACCAAACCCAGGAAAACGAAAAAAAAAAAAATATAACTTATAGGATGAAACTGAAGGCATTTAAAAAAAAGACAACCATTGGTTAAGCATTCACCTGGTGGAAGGAGCTAATGAAGGTGAAAGATTTTGAAAGGGACCTTGAAGTTGACATTTTTCTCTTTGACTATTGAGCTGTTCTGCCCTATTTAGCATAGAGCTAAATTTTTCCAATCAATTTAATTGGGCAGTGTTGGTCGTTACCTTAGAAACCATAACACTAGATCCAACAAACATATAGCAGTTTTGATGATACAAAATTGTAAGTTTATGTGGATTTAGTAGCTTTCAAAGCTGTGATGAGTGCTGGCTTGTTGTCACAGTAAATGCCAGCTTGTAGAGACTACGGTTTACTTCACATGGTTACATCTTTTTGAGTGTTTGAGTGTTTGAGTGAAATACCCCCATTTCACCAGTAGATGACAGTAATACTTACACAATACCCCTTTAATTATTCTAATGTGTTTAGTGCACAGAAAGCACTAAACGCAAAAAAAAGCTCACAGAAAGCCTTTGAGCTTATAATAAATTTATAATTGTGAAATGTGTCTTGGGTTAATAATAATCAATATCATTACTGTATGTTTCATTATCATCATCATATTAATAAAATTACATATTTTCATGATACCTGGCAACATAAAAGAAAACACCCAAATATTGTCCTTAACCCAAACTAACACACCAGGGAAGTAACACAACAAAAACAGGCATCATGGCGTTTATTGAAGAGCTCCAGAGATCCACTATTTCACTGATCAGAGGAGACCAAAATACAAACAATAGTAACGCAGACCCTAAACACATGATCCACTCTGTATAACCTGGTGGTCTTAGCATCATGATATTGGAATGCCTTCTTAACAAAGATAGGGAAGCTGGTCAGAGGTAATGGGGAGACAGATGGAGCCAAACACTGTTCAATCCTTGAAGAAAACACAATAAATGCTGCAGATTGGTGCAAAGGTTTACTGCAAGCTGGGCAACAAACCTGAACAAAGCCAGATACAACCTTATGTCCCTATGCATTGAGAGTTGCAATGCAAGGATTGAGGTGAAACCATAGGCTTACAGGACAATTCTCTGCTCAGTGTCAAGAACATAATAAAACTGAGAAAATCTTACTGTTCACTGATGCTAACTGTTCAGTCTAACCAATTTTGTGTACATTTTAGGTTAGAAAAAACATTAAAGCGTTTAAATCCCAGGATGCTGAATCAAATAGAGGCTTTGGGGTCCTCCTGACTCAAAGTACTGAATCTGGGGAACTAAAAACAGATGCCTGCCACACTTGTCAGCTTTTTAAAAAAAAAAAAACAATTTAAAAACTATGCCCTTTCTTTTCATTCCATTCAATGAGAATGCATTACTTTGTTTTGATCTTTTGGAAATAAATCCCAATAATGTATGTAATAAACTGTGGTTGTAACATAGCAAACTGTTAAATACTTCCGGGGGCATAAATACCTTTAGGACATACTGAGAAATATTCTTATTTTTCCTGCAAATGTTGCTTAAACATTGTTACTGCCTACACTTAAAAATGGATCCTGAATGATTATTATAAGAGTCGCAAAATACTTAAAGCTTTAAAATGCACCTTGGATATTAACATCATTAAGATGATCCAGTAATCTCTGTTTTTACGATGTGTCAAGGTACTTGCACTTATGAATACTTCTCCCATTTTTAAATTCTCTAGAGCTGGAAATGGGATCAGAATGAGACTCTAAAGCATTAGAGGTGTGTGGCTTTGGCATGGTTGCTTGGTTTTATAGCTATCTTGAGTGGGTATTAGAAGAGAGAAAATGGGGAGTTTAGAAGATGGTTTAAAACGGAAAGAGAGATGGAGGCCATAAGTGATATGGTGAGTGATGGTGATGTTGTTTCACAGGGGTTAGCTCCATGGTTCAGAGAGGGCCTCTGTCTCTGCCGGTGCCTCTTAATCCATCACACCTCCTGCGGCCCTGGATCTGACACACTCCAGCATTCTCCAACCCGCTGCTGAATCCACGCTCAGCTCTGTCATGCATGTTTGCTCACTGTTTCTCGCCTTTTTTTTCCATCTTGGCTCTCTCTTTCTCTCTCTCTCTGTTTTTGTTTCTCAAAGTGTCAGGGCTTCAGCTGTGCCTTGGGCAAAATGTTCAGGCATGTTGTCCTGCATGCTCCACATCAGATCCTTTTAACTATTTTCCATGTATGAGAGGTATTTCCTGGCCTCAACCAGCCTACTGCCAGTGTCTCCTGCAATATCTTGTATATTTTACGGTTCATGTCATTATTTCAGAGACCAATCTATTCCAATTTGCTTGTCAGAACAAAAGTACATTTCAGGTTTCAGTTTCTTCCCTTTTTTGATCCACGTTATGTTGCTTACTAGACAAGATTTGTGCCTCCAGCCAGCTTTGTAGTATTTTTTTCTAAATGGCCTTTGTGATCCCCTCTAGATGTATTCGTTGATGATCCCTGCAAGCATTTAATGAAATCCCACCTTATAATGAAGAAGCTTCATTAACCTTCTGTCATGTGTCTAACCGGAGGGAGGGGTTCGTTGTGCTGGTGGAGCTGTTGTAAAAGGAGATAACATGCAGGAATCTGATTTATGTTCCGAAAGGTGTCATGCATAAATTGAAACATTGCACCGCTCTGCTGTCTAACCTCAGTTTTCTGGCCTATTTTCAGTGTTTGTAGTCTGTTTCTCTAAACTCTGCAGTCTGTCTCTGTACTTAGCTGTTTTATTCACTGCCTGTTTTTGCACAAGGTGACCCTCTAAACACTCCAGGGTCCCTGCTGTGATCGCAGCTTTTCTTTCTCACTGCAGCCAAATCATGCATCTCCAACCCCTGTCCATCTAGTGGCGCTATCTTAGCACTGTGGCACCTCCTTCAAGCTTGTGCCCTGAGAGAAAACAAGGTGGGTGTCAATGTGAATCTAATGTTTCTCTATCAGTTTTGCAGGTGTTTTTGGATTGATGTAAATGTTTGCACATAGACTTTTTTAAAATTGGAGTTCTCAGATACTTGGCTGTCTATAATGAATTCTAAAGGCCTTTCTGCTTCTAAGCCTGTTACTCTTCACCTTTGATTTTTCAGCAAGCCTGTGGCTTAAACAGCCCCAGCCATATGGCCCTCCTCTGCTATCAGAGGATAAGCTCAACCTTAAAAAAATGATTTAGGTGTGTATGAAAGGCTTTCTTTGTACCTGTGATCAAAATTTGTCTTTTTAGTTTAGAACTGTACAATATTGAAGTTATGCATAGCAGTTTAGAAGAAAGAACATCCCTTCTGTTTTTATCTAAAGATATATCACTTGATCAACCATAATCTGAACTAGTCTACACATACAGTTCACACTTCTATTACATGTAAAAATTTGACATTTGGATAGTTTGTCACATAAAATACATTAAATTGGCAAATTAATGAAGGCGGATAATGCTTTTTTTAATTGTTTTGTTAATTGTTGCTTTTTTAACTTTCCATCTAATAGAGTTTTCAAGGAGCTAAACCTCCTAATTTGTGTACGTTCATTTAGATTTAAAAAGCTACTGGGTGAATTTAAAGACCTAATGGAGGGAATTGTGGTTGAAAAGCAAATTGTATCCAATGAAAGAACTTTAAATTTTCAAGGCAAGTCTGATATATTTCCAGAATGGGTTCATTCTGGATGGATGGAGTCTAGTAATGTAAAACATGTCTGGGAAAATTGGAAGTTTATTGTATATACTTTCCTTCAAAACAGCTTAAAAGCCCTGTAGGCTTGTGCATATAAGTGTATTTGTGTAATGATGCACTCTGCACCATTTATGAGAGTTTTCTGAGGATAGGGAAGGGATATTTTGACAAAAAATAGCAATGTTAGAAATTAATATTTTTAGTTCGAATTGATGTCTAATTTTACCAGAAGAGCTCTTTGTTTGTCTTAAGTAATTAATTTCTTAATGCATATTTTTTTCTCTAGAACAGTGTATCGGATCTGTAGGTATGTAAAGCAGAAGCATGCTTGTGGAATGTTAGTTAAATTGGTGACTTGTTCACTCCAAATAATAGCATCTTTGTAATAATAATTAACTCTGTATTATTGTTTTATGGTGAATCTTCTGCTGTTTTACAGTTAAAATAGAAAAACAAAACACTTAGAGATAAATATTAATTAGTAAAGGCTAACTAATTATCTCTATAGCAAAGGTATAGTTACTCAGTTGAAAAAAGGGTAAAAAAAAGGCATTCTAAATACAACTTTTGGTTGTACACTGGTTATTAATGTTGAGATTTAAATGAAGGTCAGGGCTTAGTTTTACAAGCACCGGCTCTCTGTTCACACATGCTAAAGCACACACAACATCTTGAGTATGGCTGAGCAATAATCTAATTTGCAATGAAATCTTAATTTCACAAAACACAATTTTGAAATCATGAAGGCATTCAATTTGGGTAACATTTTATTATTCACTTCAGCCCTTTGGGTAGCGGTAATGCTTAAGTGGAAAGAGACAATTGCTGCTAGTATGCAGATCCATGTATGCAAGCTAAACGCTCGCACTTTTCCATGCAACAGTAAAGTCCTGTGACAATTGACTCTCGACAAACAAGCTTAAATGGTAATGAAAACAATGAAAACTTGTAGTAAAGCATCTACATATTTGTGGTTGGTGCAAAGGAAGATAAAAATAAAATTCTAATCACAATTATAGTTGGAAAAAAAATCTATTTGGATTTCTGGGAAAATCGTTCAGCCTTCTTAGAGGGTGATGATGAGCATCAGGGTATAGATGTTTAATACAATAGATACGGTGTGTCAAAATTACAATAGTTGGATGTCGAGAGGGGAGACTGATTACCTTGCAAGCAAGATGAATTGTCGCGATTGTTGTGAATTCACAAATTACTAAAAATACATCTTGCCAGGAGAAGAGCATATACATTTGGCCTAGGAACCAAAATGTTCGGATCAATGAAATGCAGGGACATGTATGATGTCATTGGGTCAACCAGAAGCAGAAAACTGAAGCAAAACAAACACGGCTGCACTAGTCTTAGCTGGAATACCCTCTATTTCTGTTTGGAAAATGAGCAAAAATTATGAGATTTTTGCCTTTGTGGATGATGGTTGGTAGAGTTTTATTTATCAGTTAACTCCGCCAGATCTGAAAAAAAAATCAAGCTAGTACCGCTGCTGTGATTGGCTAATAACTCGAAATGGGAGGCAGGTACCCAATCAGCCCAAAGAATCGTACTGAATTTCCATCCCTTTTGCGACACTTCTCAATGAACCCTTCCCAGATGGATACATGTATAAATTTTAAATCGTATTACATGTATCAAATGGTTTATGTCAGGTTTGGAGACTGAACCCATGAGAGAGACTGATTGGTCAAAAAAGCTAGAGATGGGTCAGACTCTTATTCCTGTTAGGCTTAGAGAAGACGCACTGCAAACTTTGCCACGCTCATATAACGCAAGTAAAGTTTCAATTGATTTATGTTGAAAAAACAGTGCTCTGGTAGGTGTTTGCCTAAACTATAATTTTGGAAAAGTTATCCTCACAGCTTAATACAGAAGTATGTCTAACATAATCATTATAGTTCTTTTTCCTTTTTGCCTGTGTCTTGAGCCTGGTTCTGCTGCTGGAGGTTTCTTCCAGTTAAAAGAGAGGTTTTCCTCTCCACTGTCACTGTGTGAATAACAACTCTGTGCAAGTGAGTGTTCACTGTCTCTACTTGCTCATCAAGGAGGTGGATCCTGCAGTCAATGACTCAAGGCAACAAGGCTGCTGTTGGGATCCGGAGTCTGTCCTCCATCTTTCCTCCAGCAGAGTGCGCCGTGGGTCTCCTGGGCTGGAGCCCTCAC
>JAUZNJ010036883.1:0-11513 GCA_034780135.1 Jordanella pulchra
TCTATCTATCTATCTATCTATCTATCTATCTATCTATCTATCTATCTATCTATCTATCTATCTATCTATCTATATGTGTGTGTGTGTGTGTGTATGTGTGTGCGTGTGTGTGTGTGTATTGAAGAAAATACATATAACTTGCTGTCTGTCAAACCCCCGCCTTCGTTTTAGTAAATAAATAACGCATTGCTTTCAGTACGTGTACGGGTCCGTTTGTGTGGCTTGAGCGATAGGGATGTTTTCTTTCTCGACCAATGAGAAACCTCATATCATAGCTTTGCGTTTTATTTTGACCAGGGGTATGTCGGATTTAAACACCGCGGCGTCCCGCTACAAGCTCAACTACCCAAACATTTATAACCTAAATTTTAGTTTCTTGACATTACCCCCATGAAAGCTCATTTCTGACGTTCACTTTGAACACAAACCCCATATCTAATCATCCTTAAACTAAGATGAATATTAAATGTTGCGTTTAAGACAGGTTTATTGTATACAAGTAACAATTCGTGGACGTGGCTTTTTTACTAATATGATGTTAGCAACGGTGTTAAAATTCCTATGAAATGTTTGCAAATATATAAAATGTATTTCTGTGTGCACTCCAACGTTCGTAATTGTTTTGGGAAATGAGATACAGCTATTGCAGTTTTTACTAAAATATGAAACAAGCCTACCCGGTGCCTGAACTCCATTTCCTTTTCTCAGTCCTCCAACTACATAATGGAGTGTGGTGTTTTGCGTTTGAAACTGTGAGGTGTGTTCAGCCACGTTGGAACCCTTCTCTGATGGTATTTAATTGAGGTCCGATTTCTTTACGGATCCAAAATGGCGTCAGTTTCCCATTGCAGTAGGATTATCCGCCTACAGTGCCAAAGCCAATGAGAACGCTCGTTTCATCCCGGATGCATTTCCGTCTGGAGCGTCTCCACACTGAAGTCAAAGGTAGCTTGAAAACCGCTCGAATGGGTTGGCGGAGAGGATTAAAGCGAAACAGAAATATACTCTTTTGAGGCTTTACTTTTACCCAAGCAAACCTTCCGTTTTTCAAATGGACCCTTAAAGGCTCCTAGGTCGTGATGAAGATGAAATAGCTGCGCCGAACACAAGTTTTCTTGGATATTTTAGTCTTCGTTTCTTTGGACGTCTGTTTGTTGGTGTACACGCTAGCGCTAGCAGCAAGCGACTCTGGTGA
The DNA here is from genome assembly GCA_034780135.1 of Jordanella pulchra. Classification (NCBI taxonomy): domain Eukaryota; kingdom Metazoa; phylum Chordata; class Actinopteri; order Cyprinodontiformes; family Cyprinodontidae; genus Jordanella; species Jordanella pulchra. The sequence goes on from JAUZNJ010036883.1 coordinate 1,196, forward strand.
GCTGGGTTTAGCTGCAATGGTCTCTACCAGCTTATGCGGATGTCTCCGGAATTTATGTTGAACCGATGGCGACAAATGGGACCATCCAGCAACAGTCGAAAACATTGCGGCATTGACTAAATGTTTAATGTTCTTATAACTGTTTAAATTCGACTTCAGACGAAGGTAAGTCTCTGGTTACTAACCATGCAATGCTAACATGTTAACAACAACAAACTGACTCCTACGGCTCCCATGGTTTCACTCTGGTTGTAGTATGTTGCGACAAAAGGTCAACTTTGCAGGATCGTTATTTGCTCATAGTGGCAAATATGTATTTTGAAGATCTAAAATGAGAATATGCTGTTTCATCGTTATGTAATAATAGCGCTGTGTGGTTGTTTTTATGTAGATTTCTTGTTATTTTGTTGAGTATGTTGTGAAAGTTCTGAAGGAGGCAGTGATACCCTAGGAATGAAACCTAGACAATTTAATTTTTCTAATCATTTTTGTTTTAAATTTAGCTTGCAGAATTTATTTTTTTTGTGTGAATTTTAACCAGTTTGTGATTAGACTAATATTGGTATTGTCTTGATCATTATAAAATAGATATTTATCATGCCATGTCTTGAATGTATAATATTGTTTACCCATATTAAGTTGTAGGATTGTAATTTGCTTACATTACGGGGATACTTCCCTTTTTCCCAGACAGTAATTAAGATTACAGTACTCAGGGGAATGGACTTAATAACATCCAAATGTGGACCCATTTTAAACGGTTCACTGGTGCTCATTTGGCAGCTGATCTAACACACCACCAGTCGGTCTGCTTTTCCATTAGCTCTGCACAGATTCATGGATTTGAAGCATAAAGCGAAAAGTGTTGACCATTTGCTCGACTGTTCCAGAACTGAGGCAGAATGGAGCAACGAAGTACCAGCAATGAATTGGATTCCTAAAGCTTTGTGGAAATGTTGGATGGTTGAGTTTCACTAGAAATGATCAGTTATCATCATATAGGTGTCTTTATTTACAATCTTAACAACGTGTGTACATATGCGTATTTGTTTGTATGCATATGTTATTTACGTGTAGAATGAAGTATAAGTATATGGCTTTAATAGCGTTGGAGACGATGCCTTTTGCTTTGGTGCAGTACTAGTGATCAGGAAAACACTGCAGTGGTGCTGGTGGTGTTTTTCACCAAGACACCGAGTGTGTTATAGCTTTTAGAAACTCTGGGTCTACTACACTGCAGATGCATTGATGCATGTTATCGATTCCCCTGAACTTGCCCTCTGTTTTTATTCAATATATTTTGGGGATCTGCAGTGTTCCTATCCCTGTATATTTATTGCAGGTTATCCATATTTTCATCTTTGGTTGGTGTTTCAGACAGATTGTTTATTTTTCTAAGTTTATATTGTAATGTCCGCAGGCTTTTAACGCAACCCTTGCAGTCTAATATAAATAGTGTTGTCAATATTTATTATGTCAACAGTGCTATCAGCTAGGTAATCCTGGAAGTCATTTTTATAAGGGCTGATAATTGCTGTGCCACTGAAGCCCCCCCTCCAAAAAAAAAAAAAAAATCTGCCTGTGTCATCCGGTTCCCATTAGTGCTACTGAAACTTTTCCCATAAGTGATACCAGAGAATTATGGTATACCCTCAGTTTGCAACAGGAAATGGAGCTCTGCTGGGGTTAGAAAGGTCATTAGCTGCATTTCTCTGATGCTGCTCTGGTTTTACCCAGCCACAGATTTTTAAAGCTCTGTAAACTATGGGGGTCGTTTTTATTATTTTTCCCCTTTATTTGGGACTAGTCTGGTTTGTAAAGAGGCTTTCATATTATTAGCAAGGTGTGTTGGGTGTGCTATTGATTCTCTTATGGGCGGTTAAATGGAGTTATTTGTTTGCTTTTATTTACAAAATTGTATTTATTTTTGTTCCTGCTCGGAACCTTTACTAAACTCACTTTCTGTTTAAGTCGTTGACTCTTTCTTCCACCTGGTTTGACCTCTGGTTTCAGAGCGGCCTTAGTTCTTCGTGGCACAGATTCGACGGGTGTCATGGCTGAAAAAAATAAACCTGGTCCAAACTGACATAACAGCATCACTGCATTTGTGCAGATTTCTAACCTCACTGTAAATGTCCAGTTCAACCAAATCAAAAAGAGTTTCAAAACTATTTTGAGGAAATATTTGAGGGTGTGAACCGCAGCCTTGGTTTCCTGTGGCAGACGGTGTGGCCCTATCCTCCAAAGTTTGACGAGTTGTGGATTCAAAGATCAAATTCCACATGTCGTAGGTGGTATGTAATAGTAGATAGAAAACCAGTCTGATCATTCTTCTCTTAGATCAACAGGACCTCCCCAAAATAGATACTGTCTTTTTTTTTCTTACCTTTATCTCTAAATCTGAGCCTTTGTGTAAAACTCAGTAAACTGTCTACGACTGAAATGGTTTTTACTAACTGTTCAAGCACAACTATGTTACGTTCGTAGTACCCGTCGAATGTAATAGACTTGTCCTGCTTGCACTAACGTTTGTTGCAGAGTACTTTTATATGGTTTAATCTTTATTATATTCTCAATGGTTGGAGTCAATATCAGATGTACCAGGCCAGGCGCTCTCCTAAAATTATTCAGATAAGAAACCTGAAGAACGGCATATCTGCTCTTGGTGTATTTGCTGCAGTAAGTACCAGCTTATACTAGAGTCTCTTCAGAGTTAAAAGTGGTGTAAATATCAACTTTGCTTTTTTTTTTAAAACAACCATAGAGAATAAATGGTTCATTTATTTTGACAGTTTCTGTACAGCTACATGTATACAAAGGAACCATGCAGTCAGTTATTTTAGATCTGAATCATGTTCTCTCTTTTATTAATCCTGCCATATTTTAATGGTTTGTCATTGTATCCTTTTTAGCGGAGCTAGTTTTTAAAAAGGGTGGTATGCTAATTCTAGCTTGCTTCTAATTGGTTTTATATTTTAAAGCAGCTCTAGTTCTGTGCTGACAAGCTGCCAATACAGTATATCAATACTTTAGTTTATCTGTTTTATTTGCTGTTATGTGGGAAAATATACTTTCAGGTATTTAAACTAGAGTTAGACCCAAACAACAGTCGTCCAACATTTTTGTTTGGTTTAGACTGGTGCATACACATATTTGCTGATTCATTGCTGCATGCTTTGCTGCTCCCTGCTTTTGCTGTGCTTTGATAATGTTATATTTGTTTTGTTATTAGATGTTGTGTTGTTTTTTTTTTCCCCATTTAAATTTAGGCCTGTATAATATTTTATAATGAAAAAGCATTATTTGAACCAAACATGTTTGTTTGCTAAACAAATTCTGTATTCTTTGGTCACTTTTTTTTGAAGACTTTTAATATTAAGAATTATTTCCTCTTTCTGTTCTAAGATAAACCAGGGATAGGCAATATTAGAAAAGCTTGTAATTGTGACAATAAACTTAAATATCCTAATTTGACAATACTGCACAAGATTCCTGATTTATGATCAGTGTAAACCATTGCTGCCAGCAGACTGTCCTACTAGCTAACCATGACTTTATTTTACATTGTCGTGTAAAATAAAGGATCATACTTGTGGAGTGGATTAACCAACAAGCTAAACAGTCATTTCTGCTGTGAGTGTTGCACACACCGATACTGTGATATAGTTGCATTATATTCTTCTACCTTAAACTATCCAGATACCTTTTTTTTTTTTTCAATGTACCTTCATTTATATTTATTAACTGGAACATCTCCATAGTGGGTGCTGGTTGATTTGAGCCTTCATATCTAACTGGTTAGCCAATAGGCTATGATAGTTTTCTATACACTATACATGTTTGAACATTTTCTCTGAAATATTTCATTTTATGGGTCTTACTAACATCAAATGAGCTTTTAAACACATCAGTGTACAGAGATTCACTTAATATGAAATGTTTTCAGTGCACTGGGTTAAGATGATCAAAGAGGACAAACACTAAAGGGCAGATATGAAAGGGGATAGAGATTAGGAAAGGGGAATTTGAGCTATTTCTAGTTCATATAAACTGATGAGCATGTGATAGATGCATTTTTAAAAAAGTGTAAAGTAGTAATCCTGTCCTTATGCCAACATATTGTCTATCAGTTAACCTGTATGTCTTGGTGGCTCGGGTACACTGCATTTGGCCATTTTATCTTTTAAAATACTTTCAATGTAAAGCTGGCATCTCAAGTTGAAGGATAATGTGCAGTTGCTCTTGTTTGAAGAGGGAAAATGCTCTACTTTCTAGTCCAACACCCACTGGCTGTTTTCCGTCTCTGCACGCCTTCCCCTCCCCCTTAGGTACTTAGTGTGGCCCTTTTAGGTAAACAAGCATGGCTACTCCTATTTCTTGCTTTACTCTGTCTGGCTGTCCCTTAATGTGTCTAGGTTTCTCTTATCCTTCATGTTCAAGTTGTGTAAATCTTTTATAGCTGCTGTTCCAGAAGCACAATCTCAGTGGATAGTCAAGCAGCATCTGATGGCTTTTATAATTCAACGTAGTCCTTTACCCTCTCCTCTACCCTCGAAGAGAAATGGAACAAAATGGCGGGTCCAATCCCGCTGTTTCCCTCAGGGACTATAGAGCTTCATTTCTGGATTTAGGAGGCCTTAATGGTTGTTGATGTCTTAAACTTGTGTTCTGATCTGTAAGCTTTTCCTCTGCCCCGTCCTTGATAATATTTTCTCTTCTCCAAGTCTCTTGGACATCAAAGGGAAACCTTCTCTACTGTGGCATACTGCTGCTTTTCCCAAAATGTGCCTTTAAGAGATTTAGCTTTTGATCTTTCTGTCCAAACCTTTGAAAATTACTCTATAGCATTTGTCTCTTCTGTAAGAATCTTACAGATACCCCTTTTGTCTTTTACATACAACATAAAGTATTTTTTTAAGCCCAAGACAATAAGAGTATTTATTTTTCATACTTCTCGGAAGAAAACATTTATTTTTGTAACTACTGACACCCTGCAAAGTGCACTTTTTATTCAATTCAGCTGCTTTAAATTAATTTCAACAACTAACTTTATATATATTTATGTAGTGAATTAAAATATAATTTCCCCTCGTCGGATGGTTTCTGTTTACAAACGTGTTGCCCTATCAAATAAACAAGTAAATATCAGTAGTTTATGTAGTTTGCTTTCATCTGTATCTGATTGATGGTCCCTTTCAGTTTTTTATTGCCATTTTGCAAAGATGCCTGTTGGACTGAAAAATCTACTTTTCCTTAGATATCAATATGTCCAGTTAAACCTCAGTCAGGCTGCCTAACTGGCATTCAACATGGCAGACATTTAGTTGTAAGGTGGACTGGGTGTCCAGCTCAACATGAGGCTTCTCTAGCTGATGTTCTGTCTGTTTTGAGGTCAGAAATGTTTAAAGGTCTTTGGATGAATCTAGGAGCAGACCCTGTGTCCTCTCCCTATGGGCGTACGTGGCGTGTCCCTCATCTCTTTGTTTCTGATAAGTGGCTAGACAGACTTGTTCATCCCTGCTTGGGCTCTGGCCCTTAACGTTTTCCTTCTTTTATCAAGTTTTTTCATGTGTGTTAAAATATAGAGTGATGGTTGTTTGTGTATTGTTTTCTGTTGATGCTTACTCAGCACTTTAGTCTTATTTTCCCAACAAATCTTTGTAGTGAAGTGGTGAAATCATGTCCCGCTTCCTCTGTTCATTCCCATAGGGGAGGATTACCAAACTGATGGTAAACAAAACCAGTTTTACTATTCTGTCAGATGAAATCGTTTGCGTTTGTTTATAGTAAACCTAAGCCAGAGGTAGAATACATGTTCCTAATTTTGCTTTTGCTCTGCTGTTTGCAGATGTGAGACAATATCTCTTCAGAAAGTTTAGTTTAGATCTTGTGTGCAGCGTCATCCACTGCATGCTGGGAATCGACTAAGCTTAAACGGCTGTAAGGGCGTCAGGACAAAGTGTATGTTGGGGGAGGGTAGAGGTGGCGTGGCCTGGCTGAATCTCAATCACTAAGGCCCTTCAGCAAGGCTGGCCTTTTGATGGGCCAGCTGCAGTCATTCATTCAGCCATTTACATTGAAATGCAACTGCAGAAAGGGGGAGGAGACGACTGTGCTGAGACTGGCCTATGAGCTTGTGTGAATGGAAAGCAAAAGCAAACCTAAATACCAAAGAGATGGGGCTCTTCTGCTGCTCAGCAATACAAGCAGCCATACTTTGTTTCCCCCCCAGCATGCTGTAGGCCACTATACTTCACACAAAGGATCTAAGCACCCTTTTTGACCAGTACATGCATTTTCACCACTCAGCTGTTTTGTGTCTTTACAGCCAGGCTGGTGGCTGTAAAGAGGTTGTGAATCATCCCCATAGCTGTGTGAATGGCGCTCTAGGGTTCATGCTAACCGTCTCATTGGTGATGCTTTTTATATACATTTTCTGCTTTGCATGTGGGAGGAAAGTTTTCTGAAGTATTTACAGGTGAGGTTTAGTTTGGAGGCATGTTTACTTGAAACCTGAATGAACATCTTGCTCTTGGATTTTTTTTTTAATCTGTAAATGTCTTCATTTTCTAAAAGTAAAAAAAAAAATAAGAAAGTAAAAAGAACTTGTTTTAAGAAAAATATTTTCCTAAAAATTCCCCAAATCTCCCTGTTTACTTGACTATGTATTTACATTTCTAGTACCCTTACATTTTCATTCCATTCAAAGCAACATATTAGTCCAGTATTAAAGTTCACCCTCATAAATTTTAACTTGTCGTAATGTTGTGTAAACAGTATGAACACTTATTTTATTTATAGGTAGCTGTAGATCAGATTTTCCGTAAAGCTCGATATTATTGAATACTCCTATTCCCTGTCCAGACGAGGCCTGGATTCAGTATACGTAACAATTACTTACTAAATAATAAGCTTTTTGTTTGTTCTTATCCAACCAAGTGACCACAAAACGACTACATTTCAAACCTGCTACCAGAGGGGATAAGTTTGAAGCCACCTCCCTGTGCCGTTTCCTTCATGATACCCCTATATGTTTGTCATCTTATACGAGCTGGTGTGTTTGCCAACGTAGCCCTCACCATCTTTCTCACGCATGTGTGGACACGAACAACAACAATAACAGACTTCAGAGCTGTGGTTGTGTTTTCAAACCTGTTTTAAAAGGTTTTGCATCTATTGTGGATTTAACACTGACTACAGTTTGCTGCTCTGCTGTCAGTCAACACAAACGCTGCTTTTCTGTTCTGCATTTATTGCTTACATCCTGCTTCCTCCTTCTACCCTCTGTACTTGTGTGGCAGTGTTACGCCGCCGCCCACTATTACAGCACCTTTTACAGCTCCTCCGGCTTCAGGCGGTTTTATCTTTACTTTTATCTAAATCTTCCTCTATGGATAACTTATTCAACTTTTTGTGGATGTAGCCTTATTCATGCTATCTGCATGACGCAGATCTTCAACCTGAAGATCTCAGCATTCCCAATCTGTGCCCACATTGGGGCATGTCTCATAATGCACCAGCGTATGCTGCAAATAGTTTTAAAAGGCCATCTATAATGTTGCAACTATGTTTTTCTTCTGTCGATTCATTTGGAGTTCATTATCAGACACTGGATGATGATAAAAATCCAAAAAAAGCAGAACTTAACAGAAATTAGGTGATTTCTGTAGTACACCAGGATTTTGATTTTTGTAATCAAAATCCTGTATCCACAAAGCCCCTTAGCAGACCCAGTTCAGATGACTCGCCAAGTCTCTAATTGTAATGAAGGTAAGACCGTCTGATTAATCGTTTGATTAGCTGTAGTGAACTGATGCTCCTGTAATTACAGTGTTTGGTTCAGCTCATATTTAGATCTTGTTGGATATCAAATGATGTGACCCAGCATAAACATTTTTACATTGAATTCACTGCTGAGGCTTATGGTCTAATTGAACCTGCAGCTGCTGCTGGTTTTGCTGCTTGTTATTGTTTTGAGTTTTTAGGATTTTATTTTGTTGTTGTAGTTGTTTGTTTTTTCTAGAGAGATCTAGATCTTTCACTTTGAAAATATGTGGAGGAAATTTATTTAGATTTATGATTTATTCTGATGATTCATATAAACCAGGAATAACATTAAAACTCCTGTCAGTGAAGAAGGGTTCAGTTGAAGGCTGTGAGAACTTAGAAGCCACAATATGTATTACCAGCTTTCTTGCAGAGCTCTATCTAGGTGCTGTATTTTATTAGTTTGGATTTTTTAGAGGAAACTCCAAATCTATAGGTCAGTGCTTTATGCCTGACTTTCTAAATCTGCATGTGAGACTTGTATTCTAAAGTAGTATTAAGATTTTTTTCATTGTTGATGAAGCCAGCAGATTAAGTCAGTTTTGTCTACAGCTCTGTTACAGGGCTTTGAAGAGACCTCCGTCCCTTAAAGATATTTAAGACAGGATTTGGGATTTTCCCGGCACCTGTTGGTAGATCTGATATATTAGAAGACCAGACATCACATTACTGACTGTGAGGGTCCCTATGGCACTTTTCCAAGTTTGAGTTGCACAATTTATGGTGTTTACTCAATCTCCATGTTTCCCATATCTCAAGTGAGCATCTCTAGTATGTTCAGAACAAGGTTTGATCCATGATTTACAGGTAAGCATCTGCTGCTTATCTCTTTGTGACCAATGCCGTCCATAACCTTTTTTAGAAAACATGTCTATCACAAAGCCACAGAGACAGTCGGCCCTGAGCTTCCACTGACCACTCATAAATCACAAGATGTAGCTGTATCCTGCACAGCTTTGTGTGTGCAAAAAAAGGTTTGTTAATCCCACATTGCATCATTGATTCACTCTGATGGCCAAAACAAGAGATGCAGCGCATCACCCAGAGCTGTTTGTTAAATTCAAAGTAAAGTTTGTCTTAAAAAAGAACAAGTTACTTTTAGCATTAGGCATCAATGAAACAAATACTACCACTTTGTTACTGAGGTAGACAGCTTGGCGGTTGTGTTGGTCACAATATTTCTACTGCACTCGTGTATTTGATTAGTTTAATGCTCATACTAAAACTTCTTTTGCTTCTTTGTGCACCATAAACCCCTCCTTCAGTACATAGGGCAGGGACTGTATAGTGAACTTTATAGTGCACTTTGGTTAACTGGCCGTTTGGACAGATGATCACTACTTTTCGTTCCCCGGTGGTCTAGCTCCCTGGACGGTGCCTGCACCATCTTTGTTCTCAAAAAAATTTCCAGAATGCTTTACGAGGAGAGCTCTTATAAAGCATTCTGTGATATATCTGCTCATCTGGTGACCGTGTACACTACTTTTCAAGGTGCATTGTGGGAAATTTTTAGTGCACTGTTTTCATCCCCTAGATATTCGGACACTCCTATACAAATGCTTTATCTGTATATAGTGCTCTATATAGGGGGTAGGGTGGGCGTTTGGACACAGCCAGCAGTGTGTCTGAGCAGTGAGCAGCGCTGTGAGCCAGGTCACTGTGATCAAAGTTCACAAGATGCCTGGCAGCCGACTCACTTCTTACTCTTCTTTTTTGCAAGGTTTTTAAAGTCAGGTTTGTATTTTAACACATTACCCCTTTCTCTGCACGTCTTTTAACGTGTTGCCATTGCTGCTAGCCGCAGTTGGCATCCATGTATCAGCAGAGTAGGCTATCATTAGCGGTAGCCACCTGCCTGGAACATAGTTGGTGTAATAGATGGATAAATAATGAAGCCTAGAGGCAGATCATTGATATCAAAAAATGTTACTAATCGAGGCCCTACAATCACTCAATAAATGATCACACACCCAGATATCATAAATTCTGTTAAAGTGAAGCTTATTTCTGATTGAATTATTGGCTCGTGGTGATTTTCCATAATATACTCCAGCACCCCCCATCCCCTAGCTCCCCATCACCTTTCCTACTTTGTTCATCGTTGTTTTTCTGGCCTATATTCATTTCTACTTTGTTGAACTTGGTATAGGCTTGTATCCAGTGTTAAGAGGAAAAAATGTTTGCTATTTAAAAAATATTATTTTGATTCTTGACAGACTTGTTTTTTGTTGTTAGCAATAACTTTCAGTTTACTGTCGTCAAGGCGCTCTGGATACTTCCTGATTGGCCATAACTTCCCTGTTTACACTCAAGCGGCCCTGATAATGCAGTTTAATATTAATAATAAAGTGACCATTCTGGAAAAAAAAGGTATAATTTTCTTTTCTTTTTTTTTGTAGAAGAAAAGATCTGACTGCTCGACTCTAATGACGTGTTTTATGTATTGTTGCATAATTGCAGCACTGTGTTGGGAGTGTTTGTTAGAAAAGCC
>JAUZNJ010036884.1:0-11686 GCA_034780135.1 Jordanella pulchra
CAGCTGTGCTGAAGCAGGAAAACCTCTAAAACCTGCAGGACTGCGGCCCTCCAGGACCGAGGTTGGACATGCCTGCCATACACGGTAAAGCGAATGATGGAATATATAAAAAAACCTCCTAATTGCTCAGTGTTATGAAGTGTTCCCTAACAGTGGCATTTTACAGGTCACCCAATTACTGTGTGGCCTTTGGGCAAATATCTTGCAGAGATCAGATAACAGAAAAAAAGTAAAAATTTAAACCAATAAGAAAATGGCTTAAACACAGAGGCCCAAAAGGTGTTCTGATACTGTTGCGATGTCATTAATCTTAAAACATGATATGCATCAATTTAGACTAGTCCTAATTTTTTCCGTTATTGGCTTCCTTCTTTAAGTATTCTTAAGTGCTTAATCCATCACTTTTTATTTGTTGTTTGTGTTCTTTTTATTTTTTTTGGGTTTTAGTGGCCTTTATTTTGATAGTTTTGAAAGCATGTAGATGGGAAAATGGGTTAAAAGAGAGGGAAGAGACATTCGGCAAAGGTCAGCAGGGCCGTGATTGAAACCTGCGACAATATACTGGGCATGCGCTTTACCTCCACACCAGAGCAGCACCTCCAAGGTTGGGTTACTGGCTAAAAACAGGATGGTGTCAAATGTAAGCAGAAATGTTTAACAAAGCAACAACACCGAATGTTTCTTTGCTACCAACTAAAATCATTGACAGAGACAGGATTCAAGGCCCTACAGCTCATCTCTAGCATCGTCAGTAGGCGCAGATGGAAAAGAATCATTTACTATGTGTAGAGCTGCTCTGATTGCAGTTTTCATGGATGTCTCGATCCAAGCGTGAGGGAAACCCGTGTGTTCACCTGCAAAATAAATCTTGCCCTCATTCCATTTGAGCTCTCTGTTGTACTTTGAATGTTGATTAGCTGTGAAGAGAGCAAATGCACCATGGCTGTGAGGGTCCAGAGTCCATTTCTTCACCAGAACTCCGGTGCACAGAGACCTGACTTTCTCGCCGTGAATCAATGCCAGGTCTTTCAGAGCCATTTCTTTCAGATCATCGTCGCTCAAACTCGTGAGGAGGAGGGAGTCTTCAGCCCAGGTGTAGGAAGCCAGGAGGACGCCGATCTTCTCGTTTCCAGTGAAGTTGTGGTTCGGGTAGTAGATGAATCGAGAGGGTCGATCAGTAATGCTCTTTCCCCCATAGATACGTTCTTTCTCCCAGAACTTTTCACTGAAGGTGAGGATCACCTTAGTGGAGCTTCCATAATGGATTGATCTCAGAGCCTCCATCTTGGAGGTGCTCAGTGGTGGATCATAATCAATAAATAGAGCCGCTTTGGCAGTGGTTGTCACCAAAACAGCATCAGCTGTAATGCTACTCAGACTTTGTGAATTGGAGCCCTGGTACAACACTTTGACTTTGTTGTCTTTCTGGATGATCTTCTTGACTTTAGTGTTGAGGAAGACAGTGTCCTGTTTGAGGGTTTCGTTAAGACGCCTGGGGATCAAGTCTGTCCCGCCAGTCACTTCATCGTACCTAGGAAATGAAAAAAAAAAACCCAAAACATTGTAACTGAGTTTTGCTGCTTAAACGTTCTTGAAATGATTTGGGCTATAAGTTATAACTCACAAATGTTATAAATTAGAATTTTTTTTTTTTTGTATACATATTTCAAACAGGTTCTGATTCGGGCATAAAAAAATCTGAATGATTCATATTATTGAGCTTAATTTTTGACATTCAGTAAAATAGTTTTAACAAATAAGTTTATGAAAGCCTTCCCAGAATATTAGCTTTCAAAGCAGAGAGACTTTGAAAAAAGTTTTTATGTGGAACCAGCCGCCATGCGAACAGCAGCAATATTAATATCTTTAACTGAAGTCTGGTGCGTTACTGTTTGATTGGAAAGAAAACCAGCAGCCACACGACCCTTTGAACCACTTTGAGACCCCTGCCTTGGAGGAACTTTAGGAGGTGTTTGGGGAGAGGGGGTCTGGGAGTGTTTGCAGAGACCACTGGCCCCAAGACCCAGTCCCAAATAAGCAAAAGATGAAGATGGCATGTTTTTGTTTTTACAGTTTATAGTCGCCAACAGGTTAGGAGATTGATTGGCGATTGTACCTGACTTATAAAGCTAATTATTTCGTTGATAATAAAAGAACTAAATAAAGCAACATTTCCTTGCAACCCTGCAGGGATCGGCAGTAGATGGAAGAAAACTGTAAGATATTAAAAAATATCCTAAAGCCATTGAAAATCGTGTCCTTAGTTGTTTTAAAAAGTATTTGAATTGTTGAGTTGTTTTATAAAGTCCAAAAGTGAAAGATTTTCAATCATCATGACCTAGTGTGTAGAACTGTAAGGGGAAAAAAATCCTTGGAGTAAACTTTTCTCCTCGAAAATTAGAATATTCAATCTTACGTCACTTCGTCAGAGACGTCATTCTCAAGGTAAATCATCTCAGTAACGCCCTTGTCCATGATGCTGTTTTCATTCAGTAGGTCTCCAATCATCTTAATGGCACCTGGGCTCAAACAACAGGTAGACAGGTATTCCTGTTGACACACACACAGACACACACACTCACACATAAGATATATATCATGTATATATCATATACAGAATATATTTACCAAATATTTATAGATACAGTCCCTTGCTAAAGTACTTACCTCCTTGGCTTTAGAACTAATTTCTTTAAATTCCAACAGGTAATTTAAATATTTCTTTATTCTTATATTTTGTAATGGATCTTCAAAATATCGTAGAAATTGGTGAAATGAAATTAAGAAAAAAAGTTCTGGTGTAACCAAATACCTTCAACGAATTTGATTTTTAAACAGGGCATCTGAATGTGTAGTTATTAATGAAGGAAGGTTCTTATTCTTGTACAACTAACTGAACAAGCCAGATTAATAATGTGTAACACTTAAGTTTAGTTCTACACAAGATCAGTCTGGGCTGCTTCTATCAAATCTGTTCAGGGAAAAGTTCAGCAGAACCTTTGGAACTGATTTGGCATAGTGAGACCCATTACCTGCCAATCAGAGTTTGGTTTTAGCCAATCACAATAGCAGCAGTTGCTATGAGAAACCACAACAACTTACGCTTTTACTGTCAGAATAGATGTGATATCAGCAGCCATGCATAAACTGTGCTGCCATTGGTTCAGCTGTGAGCTCTGCAGCTCCCACTTCAGTCGTAACTATGTCCCGCCTTAAAACATTATACTGCAACACGATTGGCTCCACCTGAAATACGTCTAGAGTGGTTAAGTGGTACAAAATGAATCCTTGTGTGTTTGTGTTTGAAGGCAACTTAAGGGGTGAACAGTTATTATATTATTATTATTTATTATTACATTTAGTTATTATATTATATTTAGATATTATGATATTGTTATATATTATAGACTGAACTTCTGTTAATTTGTCCTGTTTATGGTTTAACTCAGAATGAGAAAAGTAAATCCCCAAAGCTGTTGGGTTGTTCTGGAAATTAAATTCTGCAAACTCTCAGACTATCCATTCCAGTTTCAAGTTGGGAAGCAACAAAACACACAAATGTTGGGGGGAGCCTTTGACAAAGCATCTAAGTCCTCTAATTCTGAATGTCTCTTCTTTTGCAGGTCCAAAAATGTTATCATTATAAAGAAAACAAGAAAACCCAATAAAGGTTTAAAGTAAGCTTTATCAAAAATTGTTGTCATAGATCTTACCTTTACAGTGTATTTGTCATTTTCCCACAGTGCTCCACAGTCATATTTAGAAACTTTATCCTTCACCTGCAAGACGGTACATTTGCATTAACATCCTTCTTATCTTCTCGAAGTAAAGTCATCCACTTTCAACATGAGCTATATTGCTAAAGCATAATTTTGCCTCTTTCAATATGTCCCTTCACAGAAGTTTTCTTACTACTCCAATTGACAAATGAGTGTAATGTCAGCAAAGAAAGAAGTATAAAACTATGACTATCGTGGTCCAGAAAGTAAAAAGCTATACAGAAATGAGTTCCAACCATTTGCATTTCTAGCTCCTTAAAACAGACTGGGGGCTAAATGCTTTGATAATCGAACAGGATCAAGGAAAATTAGGCAGGGTTTTTATTTTCTGCACCTGGATTAAGGTATGTGTGTGTGTTGTTGGTGGCTTTGTTGCATCTCTAAGTTGCCTTTTACCAACTTGTCCAGCCTATATCCTTCTCACCTATTTGCCAGCAAAAAAACCTCTTGACTTGCATTGTATCAAATGTAAAGCTTGGTGCAGAGAATTAGGGTGTTTGTTGGGGGTTTCTGCATACCAAAATTTGGGATATGTTTGGGAATTAAGCAGAAACTGCTAAATCTGGGAAGGTGAACTAACGTCACATCAAACCCTTTGAGTTAGAAATGGGAGGTCACTATTGGTTTCATGTGAATGAAAGCAGATAAATAAATTAATCTGGCAACATAATATGAAACATACATAAAAATATTGAGATTTCTATTGATATATCTAGACAAACATTTGTGTCTAAATCTAAAAACAACTATTTTATCAAAGCTAGTGAATATAGATTCAAATGTAAACATCTTTGACTTCACATCCATTATTTACCTTCTTTAATGACATATCCAGGAGCTCAAGGGCGGACTTATCCTTCTCATTAGGATACACATCGTAACCCAGGATGCTGGGTTTTTTTTTTACTTCTGAAGTTCGATACTTTTTTCCATTGATCAGGTAGTAGGTGTTCTCGTTAGTCATGTCGAAGGGATTCAGTGGGATCTTCAGTTGATGGATAAATGCACGGAGAATGCTGTTAAGAGGTTTTTACATGGTGACTCTTAGCTCTTAATAAATTTTAGCCTATATTTAATTTTAAAAAACTGATTTAAACACAAAAATATTGAATTTGAACTTACTGATGAAAAGATGGAATCCTCATGGCCCCTAAGTCTGCATACCAACCCTCTGCTTCATTCCTATGGGTCAAGACCCGTCCCCCAACTCGCTCAGATGCCTCCAATACAGTAACCTGATTTAGAAAACACAATATCATCAACGCAAAATGTATAAGTCATTCCAGAACTCTGACAACAAATCATAGGAATTACCACAAAACCAAGATAATAAAACAGATTGTTATGTCACATGTACCGTATATCCAGCTTCTTGCAGGAGTTTGGCAGCAGTGAGCCCAGCTACGCCCGCTCCAACAATAGTAACATTGTAAAGACCAGGGGCTTTTGGGAGCCCATTCATGGCTAAGTTGTAAAGCTCATCATAGTCTGTATCATTTAAGCATTTCTTCAAAGCCTCGTCTGATGGATCCGTATCTTTTGAGTGGCTTTGGTGCACAGTCTGCAGCAGCAGCAACAAGCCAAAGGCAACTAGAGGTACAGAGACGACAGATGTCAGAGTAAATGTCAAAGATCAGTGTTTAAAAACATACAAAAGTCTGTGTGTGGGGATGGGGGTAAGGCTGGTCTGAAACCTGAGTATCCATCACTACAACCACCACCCAATATCCTAGGTGGTGCTATTTAAGACAATTGAAACTTTACAATATTCATAAATAGATCCAAAAAGAAGAATGATCGTTTATAGAGGGTTAAACGGATAAAATAAATAAATGTGGAAGTTTAATGAAGTAAATGAATGAAATAGGAAATCAATACAATGTTTTATTAAAGGTGCTTTTAAATAAAATACTGTTTATTCATAATTATTATTTAATAAATAATAAAGTTTATAAATGTAAAATTAAATTGTGAAATAGAAATTGAGAAAATTAAATGTTTTATCAGATAATCAAATATACCTTTCAAATTATAACAGTAAATAATTCAATGTGACTTTATATAATAAATATATTTAAATATAGATTTTTTACAGTGTGTCTATTTATTTTGTGGAAGAGTTTTCACAGCAGAATCATCATAAAATTATGAAAACTGTCAGCTTCACTTATTAAACCCAGTGGATGAGATTTTAAATCTAACTATAGAGAAAACAACTTTTTCATAGTTTGCTTTGACTGGGAGGGCAACACTTTTGCTGGAAAGTGTTGACAAAACTTCAATGTCAAAACTTCTTCATACCCTCATTTTTAGCTAAACTATTTCTGAATATTACGGAATACCTCAGAGTTATAGCAAACCTGGAAGAAGTTGTCTTGACCTGCTGTGTGAAGCAACCAATGAAACATCAGAAACCGAAATTAAGCCGTGCTAATTCCACCCACTGAGGTTGATGGTTCATGTTGCGATTTTAAATAATTGCACAAGGAGTCTGCAGCACAGACGCCTCCGCTCTTGTGATTTAAACTGAGCAAGAGTCCGGTTGCATCTGATTTATGTATGTCTAGTCATTGTTTAATGTAAAGATTTTCCTAAAACCTTTATATGACCCAAAAATTTGGTAGAAGAAATGATAAAGAACAAACTACTTACAGAAATGCAGCTTCATTGTAGATGGGTCCATTTTGTTATGTTTTTGGTTCTTTTCTGGAAAGACGAAACATAAACAGTTTTACTATGAAAAATTCTTCACCAAAGGTTGAAGCTCAGGTTCTTATATTGCATTTTATTTCATATTAATTGTCTTTTGTTTTTAGTAGCTTTACAACTAATACCTATCATTATTTCTTGCAATTTAAAATTGTTTTTAAACTGTGTGAAGACAAGGAAATTTATAAAACCAAGGCTATATTTTAAATCATAAATCAATCATTTTTTTTTTGCAGAATACTTTTTTCTGAATTTCTGAGGATTTTTAACATACAGCTAGGATTATATAAAACTAACCTATCTCCTTTACATCTTCATTAAAAGTATTTGAACAAAAAGTAAACTCCTTACCAGTTTAAAGAGCTCCAGGAGCAGGATCCCAGAATCTCCCAACCTGTAGAGGATTCAACCCTTTTTATACGAGTCGGGTGGGAAAGCAAAGAACTGATCCATCAAGTTCTGTTGAGTTGCTCAATTTTCTTTAGAAATAGTTTTCTGTTTTTCTGTTTTTACAACTAATTAGTTGCCTGGAACTTTTTTATATTCTCCGAGAAAAAAAAGGTGATATGGTAACTCACTTTCCATGGAACGGTGAAATTATAATGTACCCATCTACTCTCACAGAAAGGTTTTTAAAAAGGAACAACCATTAAACAGTCGTTTGACGTTAAATTATGCAATATTGGAACCTAGATAAAAAAAAGACCTTCAAACAATTTGTAGATCATTTACTGCCTAAAAAATTATGTTTTAAGGAATTAGGAACATTAATGCAACTCCAAATCTGGACCCAATGTTGTGGCCACAACTTTGTTCTTCATTCTTCATTATATAGAGTTAAAAAACATATCAACAACATTTCTATCTGCATCTATTTGATAATCCAATCCAACTTTATTTATTATACAGCACTTAAAAAAAACTGTAGAAACAAAGTGCAGCACAAATGCAGAAATACAAAATTAAATGCATTAAGATTAATAAAACAATGTAAAGTAAAAAAAAAAATGAGTTAAAAAAATATAGAAAATACAAGAAATATTTAAAATCAACCAACACCAACATCCTTCTAACTATTAACCACCAGAGAAAAAAGATGAGACTATTAAAGAGATTTAAAAATGGTCAAAGAGGATAAATACAGCTGATTGTGTCAGGTTATTCACAGTAAACTGTCTTAAGGACAGAGTGTTTTTGGGTGCATGGTTGCTTGTGCTGAGTTTCTGTACCTTGCACTGATCTCCGTTGTTCGTTTTCTTCTTTTGCGTAGTAGTTAAAAAAATAGATTTTCACAGTAGGCGAAAGAGTTACAACAAAGCTTGCTCTATTTTTTTATTTTTTTTTTTTGAGCTGTTTACGGCACTAGTGGCTCGTTTTTCAGACAGTAGGCTGACAGGAAAGGGGGACAAACATGCGGGAAAGGACCGCAAGCCGGACTCAAACCCGGGTCGCTCGCGTCGAGGACCAAGGCCTTCGTACATGGGTCGTGCGCGCTAACCACTGCGCCACCTGCACGCCCATCTATCTTTATCCTTAATCTACTCCAATGCAACTGTTCTGCTGTCAATCTGCAGGAGGCTATTGTGTTTCTACACAATACAGTCCGCAACATTATGCTTATGTTGCGGACTGTATGGCTCTTTGTCTATGTTTTTGCTATACTGATCTTGTTATAATGGCATTTTTTTAAAAAGGCGATTCCTTTTTTTAAAAAGTTTAAAGCCTACTCAACCATATTCAGCCTGAAGCTTTGTGCAAAACTGCTAGTGAAATACACATCGGTAAAATAAATGCAAGTTTTCTCCTTTATGCCTAGGGCTGTTTAAGTAATGTATGCAGGGCCTGTATATTTCATGTAACCTTAAAGATTTGTCTGAACATGTTTTAATGTAGACAGAGAATTGCTCTCTTTATGATGACTCATTCTTCAATATATCATGTCAGAGTTCAGGTAAAATGTGGCCTTGCTAGAAAAAGACTCTTAAAAGATTGATAGCACAGGTACCGTCAGGATAAAAAATTGGTGGAAGTGGTAATCCTGGTGTTTGGGGAGCCAATCTAAGAAAATATAGTGCCAGGCACAACAGTGAGCTGCTCTGTTGTCCACAACATTTTTAATGGTCTATCAGGAAATCGAAAGGAAATCATATCAGTTTAATTACATAGCACCAATTTAAAACATGTGTCATTTCAAAGCCCTTTACAGTGAAATTCAGTCAAATCATCCAAACATATTATTCTAATCTAAGGAAACCCGGCTGATTGCATTGCAGAATTCCCTTCTCGTTGATTAAAATATATCAACAGTTGACAGAAAAAACTACATTTTAACAGGAAGTGTCAGAAAAAAATGTTTGCATTTAAGAAATCTTAGTTCCCCTCTGTAATCAAAATGAATCGCTTTATGACACGTCTACACTAAATTTGAAATTCAACCCAAAAGAAGTAGTTTACAACATTATGGAACAGAACATAATTTATTTTTTACACTACTGGATCACTAGTTAAATTTGAGTCTATTGTTGTTCTGCTAAAATTTTTATTTTAGATGGATCAAGTCTTAGAAATAGTTTTGTACTTAATTCTTTTATTCAATTTTGCTGTTTTTTTTGTTTCCTTTGCTGTTTCCATTGAAGAGATTTTCATGTGCGCTTAGCCTCAAGATGTCTTCTGTTATTGCCTTAAGCCTTGTACTGTGAACACATCTTTCTTTCACTGGAAAAAACCCCAACGTTGACATGTTTCTCAAGTGATACTCCTGACTTGCAATTTGGTTTTTATGTCAACACCCAGAGATCTAATGATTTACAGCTTATAGTGCAGCTTAAGATTTAGGCACCAAATTCATTATAAAAGAATTAATGATAACCATACTAATTGACCTTTCCTCTCAATGAGTGTGTTGGTTTTCATAAAATTGTGTGGTTATCTGGATCTTTAATACCCCTTTTCCACTGGCCAACAACCCCGGCGTTTAAACCCTAATCAGCTGTTTTTGGAAGTGGGAACACCTTGGGTTTTTCAAAAACTGATTTACACTTTCGGCAGTTTGACAGGATCCACAGGGCTATTTATGTGCAGCCCAACAGGCAAAGTTAACAACTAAATTACAAATGCAAAATTAAAAATATGCCAGAATTTGTTTACTCTTAAACACAAACAATAGCTTAAATATAACTTACCAATATTTGAAAAAAATTATTTTGTGAACCATGGTTTTGCATCTGCGACAGACTGGGGACCTGTCCATGGTGTACCTTTCCTTTCGCCCATAGTCTGCACCAGAGCCACCACGACCCTGAGAAAATAAACATGAGAAGATAGATGAATGGAAGGTGTGAGCAAATGCATTTAGGGGGTTTTATTTAATGGCGCTAAATAAAATCCATGCAACCAACAGCCTTAAAATCTTGCGGCATTTTTTAGCACCTCTATCTTCGCCAGGGTTAATAATTTTATATGAATAAAATTTCAGCCATAGATCACTAGTTGGGCACAATGAGTGCATATTCTTTGTTCTACACTTCATTGTGATGATGAAGGCAAATATTTTACAGATACAGGAGTAAATTCTCCCTGTAGAGATATAAATGAGATCAAAGATAAAAAAAAAAAAAAAAAATAAAAAATTGGAGCTTTACTTGAAGAATGTCCCTATCGGCTTGGTGGGACGTTTGTCAGTCTTTTTATGCTATTGTAATTATTCAATTTTATTCTCTTTAATTGATTGAGTAGCTTTCATGCCACTGTAATTTACTTTTCATCTACAGCACTTTGATTTGTCTTGCTACTGAAATGTGCGATATACATAATCTTTCGTCGCCTTGCCATGTCAATCATAAGAGAGTATAGGTGCTCTTGACACCGTTGATGATAATGGATTTTGTAGTTTAATCTTCTGACCTTCTTCTTTATGTCTTGGATACCCGGGTGAAGATAAGGGGTGGAGCCTTCCACATATCACCACCTAATGTGTGTTTGTGGTGACGAGCAGCATATATTGATTGAGCACTAACTAGACATTGGCATTTCAATTATTAGAACTCAACCACAAAACAATATTGATTCATAAACGTCTTCAACATGACTTAATTGGCTAAAATCACATGATTCTTTGATAGTTGATGCAACATCAGCTTTTGACCTTAACCAAAAATCATCTCTTTTGGTCCAAACGCAACTTTGAATGAACATGTTTTACTACCTGGGCAGTGCTTGGACCTAACTGCACCATCAACTGTGGACAGTCTGTTTTATTTCTTTGGAATAACAATTCCACCCTTAACAACTGTTACTCAGAAATTTACTTAGAAAAGGTAACTAGTAATATTTAATAGCTAAAGAAAAAAGCTCACAAAAATCAGGAAAACTTTCAGTAACAGTAGCCTGTACCATGCAAGTGAATTCAGGACAACAGTAAAAAAGCAAAGAGTGATTGTCATGAATCTGTGCACCAGCACTGGTCTAATCACTTCAATCACCTACACCTGCTCCTCTGCTCTACTCCTTATAAACTCTGACTCCTGAGAGAGATTCTGACCCAGTTTCCTCCTGATTCTCTGAGCTTGCCTGAACCCCTGTTGGACCTGTGTGGATTATTTTGGGTCTGTCCCTTTGACTACGTCTCCGGATTCAGTCCTGGATTGTTCTCTGTCATCTGATCTCCTGCTTCTGACCCCTGCTCTGTCACTGACTCTGGATTGTGTGATTCTGGATAACGTTCTGAATTGTCCTGGGATATCTGATCTCCTGCCACAGTTTCCGTCTCCCCGACAATAATCAAAGCTCTGATCTTCAAGGTAACCCAGTCTGCCCCCCTTTGCACAGTTTATGCATTTCAACCTCCTCAAAGGAACCAAGCAAATTTAAAAGGATCAAGTCTTTGGTCCCAGTATTATTGAATGTGACTGTTATGTATTAATGTGGGTCCAACTTTTTCTTTTCTTTTTTTTTCTGGTGGTGTGTGTGGGGGCACTAGGGTGGGAAGTTGTGATTGAGATGTTTTTTTTTTGTTTGTTTTTTTTTCTCCCTCTCAGGTTGGGGTCTGAACTGCTCCCTCTCCCATTTCCCCCATCCTGCTCTCCCTCCACCAGTGCGCCTGGGCTCGCCAGCGCACTGGTTGAGCTAGGGGTTTGGGGGTGGATGCCCGGGTGGCTACTGGCCTGTCCCTGGCGGCTTCCCTGTGGGTTCCCGCCGGG
>JAUZNJ010036885.1:0-11685 GCA_034780135.1 Jordanella pulchra
TATTACTTTTCTCTTGTTTAGGTTGTTGCTTTAATTTTTAGTGGAGCAGAACATGAGAGAGTAAAAATAAATGAAGAAATAAGATTTACAGTATCATGGGTATGTTACAGATTCCCACACTTTGGTGTCTAGTTTATAAATTAACCCCATCTTTACATCTGAGAGCAGCAAGTACTGTTTATTATTTCAAGACTTTTTATGAGAACTTCTTGTCGCAAAGATTTCTGGCCTTTATTCTGCAGCTTGCGTTTATTTCATTCTTTCTTGTAGTTTTCTGTTGTTATACTGCAGTTTTCATTACTCTTCTTGCGCCATCTTTTATTTTAAATTTGCTATTCTGAAGATTTAAAAAAACATTTTTTTTTTAATACGGAGGATTAAATCGTAAGATAAAACTCTGATTGATGCCATTTGCGAAACCCAAAGATGAGAGCATGATTTGCATTTTTACCTGTCATGTTTAATGAATTATATCCACCAGTAGAGCATAAATATTTATCTGTTTATTTGAAAATAGTAATCATCTGATTTATTGTAGGCTTTTTAGCAGTTCAGCTGCATCTGTTATACAGTGTCTTCGGACTTGTAATGTCAAAAGGTTCAAATAAGTTTTTACAAATCTTTAAAATCTATGGAAATAGTACAAGCTGCCCAATCGCAGCCAAAATATTTTGCTGGGAGTCACACGAAACAATAAATAGAAAGTGATTTTTAAAAATAATTAGCACTAGTACAGTTCAGCTATGTTTTTTAACAGACCAGGTGGAAAATTCCCAGACTTTTGCGACATTATTTTCCTGTCCTAGACTTTATTACTTCAGCTGTTAACTGTGTTTCCATTTTCACTTCACTGTAGAATAAAAATCTAAATCCTTAAAGAGAAAGCAAGAGAGAGAGAGAGAGATCTGGAAACTTAACAAAGCGAAAATAAATGACTAGGGGCAAAAACCCTGAAAGTAAGCATTATCTAAACACATTTTTTGTCTCTTTTTATTATTTTATCAATATAAATTACTTATAGCTGTGATAAAATTTCAACCCTGCATCCTTCATCCCAATAGAAAGAAAATAAAGAATATGTGAATGTTTTTGTTAAAATAGATTAAAAAGTGTGTAAGTAGTCTAAACCAGATTGTGAAAACCTTCACAGGTGAAGTGCTTGTTATCTCTGCAAACTGTTAGAATAGCTTGCAGAGGTTCGCTTCTGCTCTTCACCTTCGCGTGACTGCGGTGTGCATGTAATCTCTGGTGGGCTATGAGAGCTCCTGTGCCTCTACATTCACAGTCTTGGCCAGGCTCTGTATTGGGCCCCAGGGGTTGTGGAGATGAGGCATAAAACAACCATGTCCCTACCTAGGGGAGCGTGTGGCAAGGCGGCGAGGCTGTTGTCTGTCGGCGTGCTGTTTGACTTAAATGTGTTCATTTGCCTTAGCTCCTGACTCCCTCCGGGGAGGGGCAGCTTGGGGAAGAGGAGGGGCGCGCTAACGAACCTCTGACAGCTGGAGGCCCTAATTAAACGTCCCCGCTGAAAATAAACAGAGTGGGAGCCAAGCAAGCAGCAAAGAGTGGCTTAGGAACCAGTGCCGGCTCGCAGTTCCCGCCTCTCTGCTGCCCTGTTGTTGTTGTTGATACTTTGCCAAGAGAGCATGACTTTATAGGGTGGGGGTCTCAAAGGCACCCTCACATATAGACACACATACGTAACACTAACGAGTTTGTGGCACGGCAGCAACACATTTTGAGCACCTGCGGTCACACTTGATAGGAGTTGATCTCCACAGCTGTGAACACAGTATAATTTTACTCCTGGTGCTTTCAGGAGTCACACCTTGCTTTCCCTATATGTTTCCTGCTGTGCAGTGACAGAATAAAGAGGCTCGGTGCTATTGAGGGGGGTTTCACACTCTTGTCTAGTTGACACGTCTGACATTCAGCCTGTTGTGCCGCTACTGCTAGCCCGAGCATTAGCAGTCAAAGTGGCGAGGTCCATTTGAGCGAGTGCATTAATGGGCCGCCCAACCTGCGACAAGGTTATGAGGCTGATTGAATAATTACTGTGGAAGCTCCTGTCCATTACGGCCTTGCGTCTGCTCAGATAGAGGGAGACTCACTGAGAGATGCAGAGATAGTTTGAGACAGAAAGATGGGGAGGGCAGATTAGATAAGCACAGATAGGGTCAATTAAGAGATAAACATACAGGTATGGGCTTGAGGCGAACTGTGTATGTGTGTGAAAAACAGCTTCCTGTGTTTGTCTCCTTTTCATCCCTCCGTCCAGACCCACACAGCCTAATTTGGCATGAAGTGCATTTATCCAGGTGAAGCAGAGAAGGTGACAAAGGTGAAGTTGTTAGACAGAGGTGCGCTGCCCTCTGCTCGACCCTGTCGACTCTTTACCAGGTTCTCCCGGAAGAGATCTGTCAGTGTTGCATTTATGGGACTAAAATATATAAGTTTCCTGTACATGAATGAAGCCTAAAACCTTAACTCCTATCTCAAAATAAATTGATAAAGGGAATATTTTAAAAGGGGCTTTGCTTACTAAAAAATTAACCAGATTTTATCAGGCATTTGACCCAACAACCGGGGTGGGATGAGATAGTCACTGTTTAAAAAAATTGATTTATAATCAAGCTATTAGCACATGGCCTGTGTTTATATGGTGCTTTATGAAGTCAGGGGACTTAAAATCGCTTTACATTACATCCAGTCATTCACACACACTGATGGTGAGAAACTATTGTAGGCACAGCTGCCCTGTGGTTCACTGAGAGAAGTGAGGCTGTCGTACAAAGAGGCCAAAAGGCCCTTTGACATTATGAAAAGACAAAAACAATATATAGGAATAAATACTCACTTAATTAAATAGTAGATTTCTAGTGCATACGTTGCAAAATAGCACTTTATGTTATACCTTAATGCTTTGCAGGTGTAATAAACTGATAGTAACCTTTCTAGCAAGCCTCTGCATGCAGCAGCAAGTTTTTAGGTTGCACTGCTTTAGTTTTCAAACATGGAGGTGTTTTTTTCATGATCATATTTTTTTTCAATACAAATAAAATGATGTTTTCTCGTTGTTATTGAAGTACTGCGTACAGACTAGTTCATTACCGATAATTAACCTGGTTTAAATGGCATGGCCAAACGTGCTCAGTAATCATTGGTAGTAATGCTAATCACTGAAATAGTGTCTGATTTTCCATATATGATGGAGGATTTTTGATTTAACTAAACTTTTAAATATCCAAACACAGTTGCACACGAAAGCAAGACTGCTGCTTTACAGGTCTTTATGTTTTTAAATAGGAGCTGTTTTTATTTTTTATATTTATAAACTCAAGGTGATCAAACTTCTACTTACCTGTGACACTGTGTGACTGTTCCTCTGTACAATTTCATAAACACTGTTTTTGGAAGATTGCCTTTCATGATTCAGGGTTTCCTCTACTTACCTTGAGTTTAACTGCACTGAAAAATGATCTGATGTCTTTATTTTCTGCAATTTTTACTGATCTATTTGGCTAATAAAAAACACACATTCATTCCTGTCCTGTTGTATCCACTGAGGACCATGTTTTGTCTTCCATTGATTTTTAGTCATTATAACCCTTTCTTTGCTCTAATCCTGACCATAAATCTAACCGTTACCAATGCATACCTCTCTCTCTCTCTCTCTCTCTCTCCCTCTCTCTCTCTCTCTCTCTCTCTCTCTCTCTCTCTCTCTCTCTCTCTCTCTCTCTCTCTCTCTCTCTCTCTCTCTCACACACACACACACACACACACACACACACATATACGCACATACTGCAGGTTACATACAGAGGAAGAGAGAAGCAGCACACATTAGCTAAATTAAAGCTGATATATAGCTAACAGGATTTAAATCAGATCATTATGAAGGCTGCCAGACACTGGACCGACACATTTTAACACCATGTCATGTCTTTTTTTTTATGAGTCAGAACTTCATTTATATAAAATACTGTATGTTACATGAAATAACATCAATGCAACCGTTTTAAGAGAAGCAAGAAAGAAGAAAAAAAATGTAATGAAGGAAAGTAAAATATTAATAAAAGAGTTCGTACTATCAACTAAAATACAAAAATCGTTTTCTTTTTTACCTCATTTTTAGCTAGTTTAGATTTACATGGGATTAAATGAAAATCTGTCTCAAGATTGAACTGAACTGATGTGAATTGACTGAAGTGAACAACATGTGGTCTGATTGCTTATGTTAATGTGTTTGGTTCTATTAAGAAGTGGAAGTAAGTAATAAATGTCTATTTGTTATAACAAGACAGTTACTGGAGGTGAGTTATTTTCTCTGTATGGAAACAGCTGTGGTTATCAGATGACACGGCTGTGTCTGTTTGCTAGTGTTAGCTATTGGTACAGAGGGCTAAACCAGGGGTGTCAAAGTGGTTCCAGAAAGGGCAGAGTGGCTGCTGGTTTTCTTTCCACCGAAGCAGAAGCACACCAGACTCCAGTCATCCCATCAAGTCATCAGGTTAAGACTGAACTCACTTGATGAGATGAATGAAGTCTGGCGTGCTACTGCCTGGGTGGAAAGAATACCAGCAGCCACACGGCCTTTTCTCGAACCAGTTTGACACCTGTGGGCTAAATCGTCATACAAACAGCCGTGAGGGAATAAGTGAAGGTATAAATACCACATTTAACTTAGATTAATGACAAATTTCCTATATTATATTTTCCTATTTCTTAAATTTTTCCTCCAAGATTTTTGGAGGTTCAAGGTTTCTACAACAGATAGAGGAGGGGAAGCACTGCAGTTTTTCATGCTTTAGAAAAATGTAAAAACTCTCGGGTCATTCAGTCACTCCCTCTGGCACCTCACTGAAATCATTTAAGCCACAAAAACTTTTTCAGACCTTTGTATACCTTGGTTTTTGAAACAGACACAGTTTCACATTGTCTTCAAAAAAATGAAAACTTCACACCAGATCAAATTACTTTTTTTTAATTAAAAAAACCTTTTCATATCTACTGTTGTCACATATTTATTATAATAATCTTACATTTGTTTGTTCATTTAAATATGTTGATTGAATTATGGCCGGATAAATTTACTTGTTGTCTTCAACTTACAATACCAGAGAATATCATAGCTGTTTTGCAGTTCTGGACATTATAAAGTAACGGATGTATAAGAAACAGATATTAGCTGGTTAATTAGTTGAGCTGTCTGCTCTGGTAGCCGGCTTGCTATCAGCTGCACAAGGGTTCCCGTTTACGAACTGTAGCTTTAAAGCAGCTTTAATAGGAATAATGGGTGGTGAATTTATATTCAAACAGTGAAAGATTTTATTCTGGCAAGGAGTTACGTAACAACTGGTGGACGGGCATCAAAATGAACTTCAGCAACTTCAAGACTTTCTGTTAGCTAATGTAGACAATGTTGGCATTGCTGTTTCTTAGCTTTACTTGAGATTTTAACATTAAAAAATGTAACAAAGACGTCCAGGTTGATACTGGATGTCAAGCTGTGTCTCCATTGTGCAACATCAAAGTTAAATATGGAAAAAAGCAACTTGGCTTAGCTAATTCACTGTTCCTTAATTTTCTGTGGGGGTATTTAGCTCTATTAAAGTATTTTTTAAATATCTTATAAAGTTTGAAATAGTTATCCGATTATATACATCTGTATCAGCCAGAGCCAGCTTTTACATGGCTGACCTCAGATCATGTGAGATATAGAATCTTACATTTTTGCACTTCACTTTAGCTGCCCAAAGACAGACCAAAACTATGAAAGATGACCCGATCTCTGTCTTTCTCCGGGAAACTGATTATTGACTTGTCGGCCTTTGAAATCAGTCCAAGAAGATTTTCTCGCCTGCATTTAATGTCGACTGTTTAAGGCCAGATTTGTGAAATGATATCTGCCAAACCTGCCCGGCTTTTGCTGACCCCTCTTAGCCGAGGTCAGCACAGCCATGCTCAAACTCGAGACGTAATCCATTTTCTTTTGCCCTGGCAAAGCTCTACTGAGGTGATTGTGCTGACCCAGCCAGCCCGAAGGAATAGAGAGATAGAGATGGGGAGGCAGAAAGAGAGAGAGAGAGAAAGAAAGAGGGGGCATGTGAGGCCCAAGGGCATGACACAGAGGTGCTGGGGGCCACAGTAGCCCTTTAAATGTCAACACAGCACGGGGAGGTGGGGGGTTAAACTGTTGAGGAGCAGATCTCTGTTTGAGGACTGTGGAGAAAACTGGCAGCTTCTACAACAGGAGTTTTAAATACAGCAAATAGAGAGTTTTTTGCTTAATGGAAACTCTTCTGATGCTGGGAGGGAATTAACAGTGTGTAAATATGACTTTAAAGGAGTATTAATGTTTTTCTATGTTTATTTAAATTGAAAAGTACTCCTTGACATTAATGTGGGCTTCAACATGGCTTTTCCAAAGTTTTCAGACTCTTTTAGCTTTTTTGCATTTGATCGTTTTACAATGAAAACTTGATTTTTCTTTACTTTAGAGACTTTTTTCAATAGATTAATAAAAAGTAATGCTTAGATTTAAAGGGGAAAGAAAATTACACTCAAATACAAATCTGAAAAAAGTTCAAAGTAGAAATCTGTTTTGGAAAGAAAGCTTTAACAAGACCAATGTCCAATCAGGAAATGTGTTCAGAAAGGACTCTCATTTAGATGACAGAAAAACAGAGCTTTACGCTTGACATGCAAAATATTTTTTGTAGCATAAAACCAACACAGTACCGTTATCATTGCATCCCTTAAGTGAAGATGGGTGGTGACAGCATCATGCTGTAAAGTGGATTTTTCTTTAACATAGACAGGAAAGCTGTTCTTAGTTGATTAATTAAGAGACATCCTGTAAGAAAACTTATTGAAGTCGGTAGAAGGTTTGGAGCAAAGGTTGCTTCTAGCAGAGGAACCAACAAAAATGTGCAACCGGAGCTTTATGGGAGGAATTTATTTTGGAAAAACAAAAATCCTTGAAAAGGAAACTTTGTGTTACCTTGTCACACTGATTCCTAAAAATATGTATAAATACGGTCATCCAGGCAATCTGTCTTTATTTCAGAATGTGAATACCAAAATCTGTTTCTTTCTAAATAAATGTCTTAGGAATACAGAGAGGTGGTGATAAGGCTTTTACTCACCCTGACCAATTTACAGCTTTGGTAAGATCTGATAGCAGATTCTGCCTTTGGCTGTGCGGTATTTTGTTTGTAGGGATTATGAAATTTCCAAACTCTTTTGTTTTAATTTTACCCTGTTTTCCAGCATAAATCTAAGTATTACACAATTATGCTTGTAGCATCACACAGTTGTAATAAGGTTTGTCACCCAACTGCTCACAACTTTTAAATGCGACAATGTAAACCAGCTGATAAACCACTTATGTGGAATGTATTTAAAAAAGAAAAAAATCGCACCCCTTTTTATGTCAGTATATGTTTGTGAATATACAAATATGTATTAGCTTATTTACTAATAAAATCTTCTTTTCTTTGTGTATTTCTTAACATTGCCAGATTTTCTTGTAATAGTCTGATGTAGGACATGAACTGCTGTAGCATAGTCAAGCTCTTTTATGTTTTATAATTTTTAGAGCAAACCTGGCATACCATGGCAGATATTGCAGCAAATCCTGGAAAAACAAAACAAAAACTAAACAAACAAACAAAAAAAGCTCAAGAAGGTGAAAAATATCGGCTTTAAAAAGACTGACTGCTGCAGAGGACTGTATTTTAAAAGATTTCCCTTAGGATTAGGGGCGAAAAATCCAGCAAAGACCTGACACAGGACCTAAGAGATGCATCCGGCCCTTCACTTCATCCATCTACTGTATGCCAAGTTTCCAGCAAAGTGTCCTTTGGGAATCATCTAGATGGTGCAAAAATCCTAGCTCTGTGTCTGTCAAAGTGTTATTTTGGTATTTCCCATTGATTCAGCAATAGAATTCGAAGAAAGTGTATGTGTTATTAGTAGCATGCCAAATGATCAAATGAATTGTTAATTCTTCCTGAAATTGTTAGTTATTTGGAGGATTTTCATTCTAGAGAAAAGCTCTGAACTGAATTTCAATAAAGTTTGTAATGCATTGAGATCAAAGCAGGATTTCAGACTACATATTTAATTTTCGGTGTGAACTACTCATAAACTTTAAATAGATCATGATTCGTCGACTGCGAATATTGATGACTAAGTCAAGGTCACTTTGTTAATTTGCTGCTCCTTCTATCCCTATTTCATGTGAAATGTGCAGGTCTAAGTGTGTCGCAACCCGAACCAATCACAGCCTTCATTAAGGAGTGGGGTCGGGCACTGGATTGGAGCAAGCATGGCGAGCATGCCGTTTGTCAGCGAGGGGAAATGTGTGAGTGTGGAGTGGGATTTCCTACAAGGACTTCTAGCCAAGCCTCCTACACTACCATGGTGAGACCACACACACACACATGCAAACACACACTCCAACACAGACCAATATAAGCCTGGGAGCATGCCCATGAATTAATCTCTACAAGGTGAAATCCATGGGTTGACATCCTTGCACACACTGACAGCCTGATAAAGAGTTCCCCTTCACTGAAACACAATACAGAAGACATAAGTCTGTTCTGCTCAGCGCTACATTTCACCTGCACCAAGCTCACCTGCCAGTCGTGTCAGACACGGGACCCCCTGCGCCTCCCCTTAAAGGAGATTAAGTCAATTTGGCAGGAATTATTAATGGGCAGTCATTTACAGGCGGATATATAAACTAAGCAGAATCAATGTGCATGTATTGATTGTTCTCGGTGGCTGGGGGTCGAGGCAGTATAATAATGAGATGTTACATGGGCTGGCAGCATGAGTCCACACACGCTCAGGAGAAGACACACCAATTTCACTTGTTAGGGGGGGGGAATACAGCAGCTGTGCCACCTGATTAAGATATAACCATATCTGCACAACAGTCATTTAACACACATTTATTGCACACACTCACGCGCGCTTATGCACGGCTGGAAGTCGTGACGCGAAAGCAACACAGACACAAAAGAGAATATCAGAGCCATGTACACACAAACACTTTATTTCAGCGCTGCACTGACACAAATTGTGAAGTGGCTGTGACAACATAATTCCACCACTCAGGCCCCATTGAGGAGAGTCAATACCCAATCACAGAGACAGGCTACCTGAACCCCAGCCCCCTCCTCCCCACCCCCTCCTCTCTGTCACTCTGCCCCTCCCTCTACTATTGATCCCTCAATCATGGCTACAGCTCACTAGCCCAGGACCAGATGAGGGAGAAGCAGGGAGGATTTAGAGGGAAGGAGGGAGGAGAAAGAAGAAGGGAAAACGGAGATAGGTAGGGGAGAGATTGTGTGCACATGTTCATGTATGGATTTTAGAGCAAATAGCATTATTAGGACTCTGGTTGAGTGGATAAAAGAAGAGGACAGTTTGTAATTGTGAGGCTCACCTTCAGAAGATGGGACAGTGTGAAAAACAGACCGCATAGATAAGCTAAATAGCTATTTGTCATTGTTCATGAAAAAGCTGGTGGACTATACCATGTAAACATAAGCCAAACATCCAAAGTCTTTTCCAATGTTCAGCCATCAGAGACTGGATGGAAAACACACTGTGCATTTTGTTTGCTAAAACATTTATTTTTGGCAACTTTTTTAAGATCAAGAATAATAATAATAATAAAAAAAGAGTATCGGACACCATCCTAACATAACTCATAACCCTAGAGATGTTGTTAAAAGACTAACATCAACCTCATGATGTGTTAAATAACTGCTTCAAATAAACCCTTAATCAGATTAGAAGACAGAGTGAAGATGGAAATTTGATCTGTTTTATAGAAAGCAGCACTTTTAACATTTAACATATATGTTGGATAGAAAAAGAAAAACATTACGGAGTCAACATAAATCATAAAGGGTCTGTTTCAAATAAAATCTCACACTGACAAAAAAATAAAAATAATAAAAAACAGAAGTCATCTGAGCCGAGCAAATGACTGCCCCTCTGATGAAGGCAGGAAGAAAAACTTAATCCTTCTTTGTCAGATTAACAGCCAATAAGAAGCTTTCACAAACCTAAATAGCTTTAAAGTGTAATATCTCATCTAGGATTACTTTATGTTAATTTAATGTTTAAGTAATGATCTAGAAATCTATCTGTTATACAAATAAAAGGCTTAAAACTACAGCCTGCACATTCATGCAGCCCTCTTTAATCTGATACCCTTAAATAAAATCAATTGCAAATTCAGTGCAAAGTCAACCCATGTGTATTTTAACCTTAATATAAATTCAGTTGCTACATAAATACTTTACAGCTTTGTTAAGGAAGATTAGGAAACAACAATGACAGAAAAATCACCACAGACCAAGGATAACACTGTTAAACCTGCAGCTACAACCCAGCATGGACAAGATTTTCTAGGTAAAGTGACAAGAGGCAGCTGTGGAGGAGCTGCACAGAGAAAAAAACTCCGGTTGGAGAAAATGATGACTGGACAGTTATTAGCTGTGATATTCTTCTACTTTGAAATTTATGGTAGAGCTACAATTAATAGAAATAGCTGAAAGCAGGAGGGTTTATAGGATATTAAATTAATTTCAGGATTTTGCTCAGACCCTAAACACTTTCGTTTATATAAGAGAAAAGTTTCTAGATACTGTTTCTAGATATTATAATATTAAGATGAATGTAAATTATTGGGACTAAACCAAGAAGGGTTTATTATCATTTAATGTAGGTTTTATGTTCTGTTTTTAGCTAAAGTAAAGGGTGAAGAGAAACAGAGTTTAAGACTGATAAACAATTTATTTTGCTGAAGCAAACAAACAAGGTCCAGAACTTTTAACTCAAACTGTAGCTCAGGTTAAGTTGCTCATTATGATCATTAGAGTAAATCTAAGGTTCATGTCTCGCTGAGTAATTAGGAGAATAGCTGTATCTCACAGTTAGCCCATTGTGAGTCAGCATTCCTGTTTTACCGTTGTCTTCAGCCTGAGGTTCACCTTCCTGTTGACTCCATGGCTGACCTTATGAGCTGTGTGTGTTCCCTATTGAAGCCCTGTTCTATTTAATTCCTGGGTAATAAATTATGCAGACAGACAAACCTGCACTGAAGGGCTGTTCTAGATTCCTCCAGTCCATGCAACCATTGCTGTGCATAGTTGGTGCCACATGCGGAAATCATCTTTTTTTTTTTTTTTTTTTACTTAATATCAGGTTAGGTGGGACCAAATGAGGTTATATTTACTTTAGCAGAATCAAATCATAATATTTTTTAAACGGAAGCCTAATGTAATTTTTTACCTTCATCCACCATTTTAACGAACATGTAGCCTTTGTCCAAATGTCGTCTTTTGTGAGATCTTAGGTTATTCAGAAAACATTTGGAGGTTAAATGAACAGCATGAGCAAAGTGAAGGTTTAGGTTAAAGTTTAATGTTCTAAGCACATTAAAACATTTAGCAAGCTCTGCAATGGCATCATTTAGGTTTAAGCAAACTTAGCGTTAGAATGAACGTCAAAAGTCCAGACTTAAATCTACCAGAGAATCTGCAAAAAGAATTGAAAACTACCGTATATTCTGGATTATAAAAAACCAGGCACGGGTAGATTTTGCGCTGTGTGCAGGCGCCAAGTCCTGTTGGAACCTGAAATCTCCATCTCCATAGA
>JAUZNJ010036886.1:0-10396 GCA_034780135.1 Jordanella pulchra
GGGAGACCAATTGACCTAACAGTCATGTTTTTGGACTGTGGGAGGAAACCGGAGAACCCGGAGAGAACCCACGCATGCACGGGGAGAACATGCAAACTCCATGCAGAAAGACCCCAGACCCCGGACTGGGAATTGAACCCAGGACCTTCTTGCTGCAAAGCAACAGCTCTACCAGCTGCGCCACCGTACAGCCCTAAATCAAACAATGTCTTCTAAATACAAAATCCTATCTGTGACGGAAAACAAAGACTTCTTATCTCCCTAAGAACAGAGCAAATAGTGGGGGTGGTAGCATCATGCTAGGAGGATACTTTTCATAATCAGGAACAAGGAACTTTGTGAGAGTTGATAGAAAGGTGGGACTAAAAAGGGCATGAAAGGACAATCCTAAACCTAAGGGTGTCAGGATGGCCTAGTCAAAGTCCAGATCTGAACCTGACTAAGAAAATCTGTAAGATTTTAAAACTAGTCCTCATGAGATGCTCCTGATTCATTTAAAGCATGGAAAGGAGCTCCTACAGAGTACCACCCCAGGAGGGTCAGATTACAAATATACGCTATGACTTTCTGAGTTTGAAAACATTTTCCGTCCACATCACCATTTATGTCCCTCTGTTGGCCGACCGCATAAAGACCCAAGAAAATGCACTAAGGTTTGTCCTTTTAGTGAGCAAAATTAATGTCTTTGCTGCTAAAAACATCTTTTTTCTTTTCAGATGAAACAGCTTGAGTCAAATGGAGTAAAAATCTGAATCTGATCCAGAACAAAAGCCTCTGTTTGTATAACATGACCCGTGTTTGTTTGTATACAACATTAAAAACAAGAGATTATTGCAGAATTAAGAGCAACTATACTCACTACCCCCTCCTGTTTCCTTTTAGTTGAAGCAAGGGTAATATTTCCTTATAAGGTGAGGAAATATGTGACCTCAGACAGACCACACACTTGGTTTACCCCCCCAAACAAATCTAAACCCTGTGGTGTGATGCTTCCTGAGGTGAGTCCCCTTAATGAGGCTGCACAAATGGATTTTCACAATCTCTTTGTGTCAAACAGAAAGACACACAAACAGCGACATGTCCTGCAAACATGACAGGAAATGAAGTCAAAACATACATAATTGGACACTTAGAGGCTTTAACTGTGTCTGCAACCTGACTGAGATCAGTGTTTGTCTTCCTGCATATCAGAGTAGTTTGGGCGTTGGAGCATGGCTTAGTTTCATTCTGTGCAACAAAGGTGATGTCATACAAAGTAAAATTAGATGTTTAGGCTCTTTGTTACAGACAAGCTGTCTGTGGAGAAAAGACAAATTGTTCTTATTTCCTTTGAAAAATCTCAACAAGTCTGACAGAGAAAAAAACAGATGAAGCTGAAGTATCCTGTGCAGTTTGAGAAAAGGAAACTTAACCATTCCTTTTTACCCTCTACACCTCTGACTTCCAGCACAAGACAGAGTCCTGTTACCTGCAGAAATACTCAACTGACTATGCGATCCTTGGGTACATTAAAGATGGACAAGATGGTGTGGAAACAATCATCTGATCCTGAATGTCAACAAAACAAGATGATGATTGATGATTGTGTATCTCAGAGTAAAGAGGAACAAGTTGAATCCCGTTAACACCATGGGAGAAGATATGCAGGTGGTGGAGGAGTATAAATATCTTGGTGTTTACCTGGAAAACAAACTAGACTGGAGACGCAACTGTGAAGCCGTCTACAAAAAGGGACAGAGCAGACTGGACTTCCTAAGGAAGCTTAGGTGTTTACAAAAAGATGCTGCATATTTTCTATAAGTCTTTCGTAAAGACTATGACCTCTTTCTCCATCATCTGCTGGGGTAACAGTATCAGAGGAAATGACTTAAAAAACCTCAACAATCTAATAAAGAAGGTTGGCTCTGTTCTAGGAACTCCTTTGGAACCTCCGGAGATTATTTCACAAAGGAGAATTATTCATAAAGTGAAAAAGATTATAGACAACAGCGAGTATTCTCTTCAGTAAATTTTTAAATAACAACAGAGTGTCTTCACTCAGAGGCTTCTCCAGATCCGATGCAAGACAGACTGGTAAAGAAGATCCTTCCTGCCTACAGCATCAATACCAGCAAGAACTGGTTAAGAGAAAACAAAACATGAGTTACTACAACATTTAATTTCCAACATACTTTCATTTTAAATAAAGTATGTTGCCATAAAAAGCAGAGTTTTATTCTACTTCTTTTGGGCCTTATTAGAACTTCCATGCTTATCACCGGCAGAATATGGGCAAAAAAGGGGGTACACCAGGTCAGTAGTCTGTTGCAGGATAACACAGAGACACACAAAACATACAACCATAACAGTCATGTTTTTGGACTATTGGAGGAAACCAGAATACCCCGAGAGAACCGACGTATGCATGGGGAGAATACAACAAATTGTATTCAGTATTTGTACTGTGAGAAACTGTTAATCAGGGTGTGAATACTTTTCAAAGCCACTTTAAATCCATTCATTCGTTTACCTTCCCTGGCTGAACAAGCAGTGTGTGTCAGCATCATCGAAACCATCTGGGTTCATCGTCGGCAGAATGTGGATGCGAGTGCTGTTCAGCAGCTGCAGCGCCCATGTTTCATTGTCACGGTAACCTCGTACCAGCTCGCCAATCAACTGGAGCAGGAGCACGCGGCCCAGGACCTAAAAACACAAACATGAGCTGGTTGTGTGTTCAAAGGGAACTAGAAGGCTAATACTTATAAGAAACAGGGACTCTGGAAGTGCTGTCTCCTGTTTCCATGGTGATTTGTGCCTTTTCTGGGGAGCAAATCAAAGAAACGACCAGTTCCGATAAGGCAGAGAGAAGGTGTCAAAATGGGTCGAAACCAGGAGGCTTATTTGAAAGCTTTGAAAGAAAAACCCCATGATGGGACACCTAACAACGTTCTGTTATCATTAGACCCAGTGGCTCTGACAGCAGATTGTAGTTTTAAAATAATAATAATAATTTAATGGGGATGGTGCAAATCCATGGATCGTTTCATATAAAGTACAAGCAGATTAAAAGAATTTTAAATTCTCTAATTTCAGAAAATTGCAATCAGGACCTTCTTTTCCAAGATCAAGTCACCAATTTACTTTTTTTTAATCTTCTTTTTTCCAATTCTGGACAAAAAAAAACATGATGAAAAAAAGGGAAAACATTTAGAAAAGTGACACATGTGCTTCTATGTCCAATTTGAACCCAAAGTTACAATGAGATTAAAACAAAATAGGCAAATGAAACAGAGCCTATGTGAAGTAATGTGAGTTCGGTAAGAATAGAAACCCAATCCAAAGAGACGGTTTTCACTGTAAGAAAGGGGCTCGTTGGATGGTGGGGAGAAACTTTGTGAATACATTTGAGCTTTGGGAATAAGAAACAGAGAAGGGTGGGAAAGGTGAGAAGGTGTATAAGCAATGAGCATTTCCAAACACAAGTCAGGACAGGATTTGCCTCCAGCCATCGTTCTTCTCTC
Source organism: Jordanella pulchra (assembly GCA_034780135.1). Lineage (NCBI taxonomy): Eukaryota > Metazoa > Chordata > Actinopteri > Cyprinodontiformes > Cyprinodontidae > Jordanella > Jordanella pulchra. The sequence goes on from JAUZNJ010036886.1 coordinate 3,501, forward strand.
CTTTAACACCCACCTAAACTTTTTTCTTTTCTGCTGTCAGACTCAAACACACACTAGGTTAAATCTAAAGTAAGACGGATCATAATGCAGCCTGCAAACAAACAATTCTGTTTTTTATGGTGTGTCTGAGATCTTGATTTTCATTGTCACAAAACTCCATTGTTTTCCAAACACGCATGTTTGCTGCAGCGTCCTTTATCTAATGTAAATTTAGTCTCAGTGTAAGACTACAACATACAAACTGGATTGTCCATCCATGAACATGTTTATTAATGAAGTTTATATTAGAACCGGTATCGCTGTGGAGGAAAAGGAGTTTAAATAAATTGTAGAACAATATAGTAAAAAAGTTTAGGAAGAATTTCTCATTATCTTAAAATAAAACAAACAAAACATTTATTTTGTCAACAAATGGGCAAATAAAAAAGAAAAGCGATAATGAAATGTCCTCAAATCAATATTTTACTGGAGCTTTTAAAAACTGCTCAGAGAAACATTTTGTCAAGATGAGGTTGGGGTTTAACATCCAGATGTATCTCACTACTTTATTAGGAACGTCTTGCTTGTATGACCCAGACCCATCACTCTTGGTACAACATGAGAAGCAATCTACACTCAGATTCCAGCAAATTCTGATCCTACCATCTAATTGGTGCAGCTGCCTCCAGTAAACCTCTGAACAGGCCACAGGAACAACATGCTCTGGCATGAAGGTGTTAATGGTTGCATAGAAACACGTGTGTCGGAAGCACCAAGGCTTGGGTCTGACTCGGACAACAGCAGATACATGTGCAGAGGTGCCTCGTTTGATGACTCAAGAAGGTTTCAAGTGAGATACTTAAAGCTGGATTGCCCAGACAACCAGATTGGAGGAATGGCACAGCATAGTGAATTAGCTGTAAAGGAATCCTTGTTATGACTACATTTATTTCACTCCTCTGTATATTTTTATTTACTTCTTATAATGATTTTTTCTTGGGAATAAGTCTTTGGAAAGCTTGTTATTTTCCCTTAACTACGGTCACATTTCTAAGGACAATGCCATTTTAGGTTGGACAACAGAGCTGTTGGTAAGTTCCATTTCCAACTGCCGAGTGGGAAACTGTAATTCGAATCCCCCAGAAGGTCAAAAGTCAGGAAATCACACCTAACCAAGCTCCACATTCATGATGGCTGCTGATGATGATGGTTGATATAATCCAATGCAAAGACTTACTGGGATGAGATCTGGTGGCAATCTCTTCGCTATAATTAGAGACTCTATCCAAGAAGTCTATGCTTGCCTCCACAGTGTAGGGTTTATCAGAGACTACCTCTGATACCAGTATTTGGGAATGAAGAGGAAGGAGAGGTATGTCTCCATTCCTCAAGAGATCAGATTGGGTGTGCCTTTTGTGCAAAAGCTGGCAAAGAAATTGGATAATTTCCAACAACAGAGCTAGTTGTGGACTATGAAGTCCCTTGTTTGCATATAAACGGTTAACATAGTTAAATATTCCAAATGGCATTTTCTTGTTAAGGTGTCAGAATAATCTGCTTGGAAAAGGTTTATAGGGCCACAGTCCACATGCTCAGCTTTGCTTCCTAGCTCACAACAACAAATGTGGCGCAATTTAGGAGAATAAAACAGCTTTACAATGGTTTCATTTTAAATGCAAGAAAGCAACGTTACAAAAAAAAAAAAAAGAGTCTTCAAGCAAAGACAGACTTTTATACAGAATTTTAACAAAACTAAAACTTTGCTATTCTCTACACTTTACTTGGCACTGGTTACCACACACCTTGGCAATAGAAAAGTTTGATCTACAGTAACAATGCCGGTAAGAAAGCCCAACTTCAGTCAGGCTGAAAACCAAAGGAGTCAAAACCATTTTAATGGAGGGATTAAAGTAAAGACCCAGATCACAGAGAAGCCTTGAAAGCATTACAGATGAGCCTCACAGATCATCTGAGCAGTAGGCATCTTATGTAGATCTTTAACGCCAGCATTGTTAAGAGTTGTGGGCACCACTAAGCCTCATACGTCAGATAGTTTTGTCCAGTTTAGATAAGAAGTCTTAGCTCGATGAGTTTTGTTTATCTTGCTGTGCATTAATGGATGTGAGCTAAGGCTTGTCTTTGTAGGGAGATGAAAGTGGGACTTGTTTAAAAATGTCCATTGGTAGAGATAGACTGAGCCTGTGGGAAGTTTGCTAGAGGAAAGCCACATGGGAGCTACCTCAGTCTCCAGCCGACCCCTCCCTAAAGGAAACAACATTTCCCAGTTAAAGCAGCTTTATAGAAATAACAAATATGTTGAACAGATTAGTTGTTGACTCACAAAGTTGGATTTTTGTTGTTTCTGTCACAATATTCTGTTGCTTTTTCCGTTCAGTTGCAGCTCACAGATACTCAGCTAATGCAACATTGATGAGTTAAAAAGGATCCAAATGCTCTTATGTGGCTGAATTTGCTGAGAGTCTCTTAGTATTTTCCAAAGTGGCAGTGTTTATTCTTTGAATCATTAGAAGAATTTTATCTTGTCGCCATCCCGCCTCCGGTTGCTGGAGTCCGGTTGTTTTAACTTGCTTCTCCAATAATTTACCGTGACAGAAGCTTGTTTGTGGTTTCATGTTTCCATAACAATCAGTATCAGAAGAGGCTAATCAGGAACTGGGTTTTCCAGAGAGCAACTCCCTGTTATACTTGAAGAAGAGTCTAAACAATTTTATACTGTATAAGCTTATAGTAGCCGCTACAGGACAGCAAAACTGACAAGACCCACAGCCTGAGCTACAATTCGATAGTTCAGATCCTTGTCTTAGAAGGGCCTAGTCAAAGCCCAGGTATTTTGCAAGTAAACATTGTTTTTTTTTTTTTAGCATTTTAAAACTTGAGGAAACAACTCACCAAAGCATCTGCAGGTGGAACAACATAAACAACAAAGTCAACAAAATACCCTAAAGTTTGTGGCTGCAACATGTCAAACATAAGAAAAGAAAATCAAAACTGTATAAAAACTTTAAATGTTCAAGCAAAGGTTTAAGACAAAGCTGAACTAAAAAGCAGGAGATCCACAGTTGGACAGAGAATGATGTTGAACATTTTTTGGTGTAATCTTTCACAAAGAAACACGACTAAATATTTGTTAGTCTTATGCTTCCTTACCAGTGATGATAAAGTAATAAATACATCTGATGAGCAGAATTGGATACCGGATCTGTTAACCCCAGTTGGAAGCAGCAAAGGTCAACCTTCCTTTTGTTTTTCTACTCACAGCTTTAATGAAACTGAGAACAAATAAACCTGCAGCAAAGCCAGAAGAAAGGTAGAAGCTGTGGACTGATTGGGATCAAATGCATCGTCCGTTTGAACTGTAACCAAACCTTCACCTTCTCATAATAAATGCGGTTAAGTCAGAAGGTCGGTCTTTGAGGACTCAAACATGAAGTCATATGCTGGGAACTGCCCAGCAGACAGCGAAAGGCAACATGAGACGGTCGTCCTGGGATGTGTCCCTGTGTGTGGACAGAGTGGGAAGAAAGGTCTTTTTCTGGACGTTTTCTCCCGAAGCGACACACTCCACTGGTTCTGTTTACTGACTCTAGTGTTAGAGGCCGCAGTGTGATGATGCGTGACTTGTTGCATTAAGGACCTTCCTACTGACCCGCACACATGAGTAGCACAGACACCCAGTCCTCTGTATCCATGGTTACGAGATGCTAATCAGAAATCTCTAGAAGTTTCCATTAAACAGTAATTTCTTTACTGTTTCACAGGAAGTGATTCAGAAACAACATCATGTATCAAACTGATCCAATTAAAGTTTAACTTCACTAATCATATCATATCTGCTTTTCCACAGCAGCGACGAATCTCATGCCGCCATTATTCATAAGGCTAATAAATCTACCATTTTTACCTTTAAATGTGTCACTGTTGTTAAAGTGTCATTTATACCTGAAATATTTCCTTTGTGTCTTTTTGCTAAATAAGTCAAAGTTGGATGGAAAACTTAGAACGTTTTGAAAGTGTTTCCTCTGCTGGATTTGGGTCTAGACTTTGACTAGACCATTCTGGCATATTAATCTGTTCCATCCTCCATCAGCTTGGACCTGCTAAAGAAAAGCAACCCAACTCATGTCTGTCACTATCAGGTTTTCCCATCACACATGGGATTCTCCTTCCTTTTGGACACAAAAAATATGTTGGACTCCCCCTGCTGCTCTCCCTGTCCTGTCAGTTTAAACGGGCAAACATGTTTTTGTAGGGCTGTAGTTGCGTCATCCTTTTTTCTTTTTGATTAAATCTGATTGAATAAGAAACTGTGCAAATAAATGTGTTTTCTTCTGTTGAATCCTCCCTGTTTGTTTTCCAGTTTTGTTGCTTCCTTTGAATATATCAACATCTGTGTCATACTGTTTTAATATTGACTCAGCCTGCTGTCCGTTTTCATCTGACAATAATACAGGCCACCCTGCAGTCTGTTGTCTGAGCACAAAAGAGTTGGTGGACTGTGTCGGACTCTGAAAGGCTTTTGTGGATCTCTTTAGTAACTGTTCAGACCCGCTTCCTGTGAGACAGGGAGGGTTCTGTTGTGGTTGTGTATGCGGGTGTGTCCTCTCACCTCATTTCCATGCATGTTTGCAACATATTTGAACTCTGGGATTCCAATGGTGTGGCGACGAGGACTGACACCCAGAGCCAACACCCATAACTGCTGACCTAGAGGCACAGAGAGGGAGAAGATATTCGATACAGTTTGATCTGATGCTTTGGTGCATTTTAGACGATAAAAGGTGATGAATGGATGGATGGATGAACGATGGATGGATGGATGGATGGATGGATGGATGGATGGATGATGGATAAATGGATGCATGGATGAATGGATGCATGGACAGATGGATGGATGGATGGATGGATGGATGGATGGATGGATGGATGGATGGATGGATGGATGATGGATGGATGAATAATGGATGGATGATGGATGGATGGATGGATGGATGATGGATGGATGGATGGATGGATGATGGATGGATGGATGGATGATGGATGGATGGATGGATGTATGGATGATGGATAAATGAATGGATGGATGATGGATGGATGGATGGATGGTGGATGGATGGATGGATGGATGCATCCATGATGGATGGGTGGATGGATGGATGGATGCATCCATGATGGATGGGTGGATGGTGGATGGATGATGCATGGATGGTGGATGGATGCATGGATTGATGATGGAAATAGGTCTGCAATATTTATGTCTCTAATCGATTAATTTGTTGATGAAGCTAAAACTTTAGAACATATTGACAGATGAAAATGTTGTTTTTTTAATCTTAAATGTAAAATATAGATTATTTTTACACATTTGGTGTAATTACTGCTCTGAGTGGGTTGCTCTGTCAATAAAGTCATGTTTTAGAGTCTCTACACTCTAGTTAAAGATTAATTGATTACTAAATTAGTTGATGATCATTTCAATATTGGATAAATCACAATTAATCCAATTAATTGCTTCAGCTCTAGATGGAATATGCTTATTTAGCCCTGTTTAAGTTTAATCCTATTCAATGACACCTTTACTTCACAGAATCTTCCAGATTTTTTTGAAGTTAAAATGTGAGTAAAATCTTGGTGACGTAGAATTTTCCACACAAACACAGCAGCTGCTACCATGTGGAAAGCTGCTCCAAAAAGACTGAATGAAGTCGTACAAGCCTCCACACGCCTCACACTCACAGAGAAACGTGAATCATAGCATAGCGTGGAGGAGTCACTGCGGCAGCCCGCCTGACGGGGCGGCTCATCTCGGACCGATGAGGCGAGAACAGAACAAAACACACAAACTGATTTGGAAAGAGGCCAGTTGGTGTCCTAGATTAGCTCAGATTAGCTGTGTGTGTCAGTCTGTGTGTCTGGGTGTGATTACCCCGATTAAAGTGCCCCAGATTAAATGAGTAGCCACCTTCAGTTTTGTCATTTTATCGTAGCAACAGGCACCCGGCCGATGTCTAAGTTTCTACAGTGACAGACACCTGATACCTTATGAGTAAATGTCATCCACCGTCAGTGTATCAAAGAGACCCGTCTGTGGTTCGACGTGTGGACAAAACTGACTGTAGATGCAGGTTTACAACAGTTTGAGCCTTTAGCTAAACATTTATAGGACCTAACTTACACAAGAGGACACTGAACTATTCTTTACATGCTGGCAGAAATGGACCAGAAAGACCTTGATATTTTAAGTTTATGAGACAAGAGGCCCAATTATGAAAGCACAGGATTTAGAAGAAGTAAAAACATTGTTTTCCTTTTATAGATCCAAATGTTGGTCAAAATAAAGTAGATTAAATAAGCTACACTTAGGTTCTAAGAATACGAGTGTTTCAACAAAGATCTTTACTAAGAAAATCAAAATCCACTTTGATCTTAGAGTTCAAAAGACATTTAAGCACCTCAATTTTAGCTATGTTTAAAAACAACACCTTTTTGTGTTTCTGCTCATGCATTCAGTCCTCTGCATTTAACTCATTGCTAAGGTAGCAGTGATCAGCTTGCAGCCCCTGGCGAGCATTGTGCTCGACAATGGGGGAAAGAAAGCTCCATATTGGTGGCAGCATCATGCTGTGGGGATGCAGTTTCTTCAGAAGGGGCAGCTAAGCTGGTAGAGGTTGATGGGACAGAGTTAAATGGCAACACCCTGAACATATGGCAATAACTCAAGGGAATAGTTCAGATCCAACTTGCTTATGTGTAAGAGTGGTCTAGTCAAAGTCCAAGTGAGAATTCCTGGCAGGCTTGAAAACAGGTGTTCACAGATACTCTTTTTACAAAGAAGGCAAGGCGTTATTGACCATGTGGATCAGTAAGTTTGGACTCCAAATATTTCTGTCTTTTAATGT
>JAUZNJ010036887.1:0-11436 GCA_034780135.1 Jordanella pulchra
CTGGTGACTGTGCAGGCCATGGGAGATGTTCAACTTCACTTTCATGTTCATCAAACCAATCTTTCACCAGACACATGTCATCTCCTGCAGGATACAATATTTGAACCATTGGATGCACATGGTCCTTCAGAATGGTTCGGTAGTCCTTGGCAGTGACACGCCCATCTAGCACAAGTATGGGGCCAAAGGGATGCCATGATATGAAGCCCAAACCATCACTGATCCACCTCCATGCTTCACTCTGGGTATGCAATAGTCTGAGTGGTAAGCTTCATGGGGCTTCTCCACACCGTAACTCTCCTGGATGTGGGGAAAACAGTAAAGGTGGACTCATCAGAGAACAATATATGTTTCACATTGTCTACAGTCCAAGATTTGCACTCCTTGTGCCATTGAAACCGAGGTTTGGCATTGGCACGAGTGACCAAAGGTTTGGCTATAGCAGCCCGGCCATGTATATTTACCCGGTGGAGCTCCTGACGGACAGTTTTGGTGGAAACAGGAGAGCTGAGGTGCACATTTAATTCTGCCATGATTTGGGCAGCCGTGGTTTTATGTTTTTTGGACACAATCCGGGTTAGCACTTGAACATCCCTTTTCGACAGCTTCCTCTTGCGTCCACAGTTAATCCTGTTGGATGTGGTTCGTCCTTGTTGGTGGTATGCTGACATTACCCTGGATACAGTGGCTCTTGATAAATCACAAAGACTTGCTGCCTTGGTGACAGATGTGCCAGCAGGACGTGCAATTTTTCCTCTTTTGAACTCTGGTATGTCACCCATAATGTTGTGTGCATTGCAATATTTTGAGTAAAACTGTGCTCTTACCCTGCTAATTGGACCTTCACACTCTGCTCTTATTGGTTCAAATTGCAATTAATGAAGCAGTGATCTCTTGCGTTTTTCAGTTGAGCGTTTTGTTACGTGTTTGTCAGCAGGTAGCACTTAGTGTAAATTTGATATGACTACATAATCTCTCTTCCCCTCGCCCTGGCCAAATCCCAACTTAACCATGTCCAATCATCCCCAGACTTACCTCTTTTCAAAATAAATCGTTATTAGATATAATACTAAAATAATTAGTACATTTACACTTGACAATCATCTTAAGTCAAGTATTTTACCATTAGACATAGCAAAATGATAAGTACAGTAAATGCTTGCTAAAACTCATTTAAGAATTCTGTGGAAGCGTGTTTCAGCTGCTTGTGTCCTAGGTCTTTACTTACTTACTTACAGTAAGTTATTTTGTGCTGTTGTTTTAGTTATTTCCTTTGTTTCCATATCCTTACCATTAGCGGAGTAAAGATAATGGATAAAGACAGACTTGATTTAAAGCTTGCTTTTTGATTAATCTCTTTTTTTTTCAACACAATAGATGACAGAAAAATCCACATTTCTATATGTGAAGGTCCTCAGTTCTGTCCAATAATCACTTCTGAACAAAACCTAATGACATTAAATTACTCTTTGAGACAAAGGCTGACCCTAGACCCATAGGGAACGACCCAACTTATTTTGGCTGACCTAAAGTATGTTAAGGTAAAAGGTCTTTCATTCTTTTCACTTAATATTCAGCTTTTAAGAGTTCCAGAGCCTGCTGATAGTCATTATCTTAACATTTTAACAGCCCAGATGATCCATATAAGGAAAACATGAGACCCTTAAACTCAGCAACTCGGTATTTTGCTTTCCACAACTAAATCATGAGATAAGTTTTTCTGAATATCATGAAAACAATAAAGGGCAAGGAGCATTCATAAAACACTTCTTAAATACTGCCAGCTGAACCCTGTTAATGCTTATCGGCAGAGGCTCCCTTGCTCTATTGTTGTGTTATTTGGTTTTCCTCCTATCACATCTGGTGTAGAAACTTTACCATTGTCACCACTGTGAGTCTACCTGCTTCCAGTGTCTTCATCCAAGTAAACAGTCACTCCAGCTGCCCTGATCTTAGCTATTCAACTGCCTGCCTGTCCACCCTCTATATGCTAACCTCTCCACCACGTGCCTCTATTCATGAGAAAGCAAAGAAAACACTGCATTGCAAATCTACCAAACATTCATTCATCTACAGAATGATCATCCTCACTCTTACCCACTTTTTATTTTCCTCCCCTTACATTTCCACAGGATTCTGGAAGAATTCTGTACATACTGTCACACTGAATACTCTAAGCCTGTTCATTGTTTCTGTTACAGTTGCTCACACCAGAGTCAGACTTTAAAGATCATCTTTTCATCTTTCATCAACATCTTTTCCAGAAACCACCCAAAGAGCTAGACAAGTAACGGATTAGGATGTATGACCTCAGTCTTGCCAATGCCACCTGACTCCTATCTTACCTGAGCCAAAAATCCCTGGCCACAAGTATTACTCCATCATCGACTTCCTGTAGCTTTTTAAAGATGGGCCAGACCCAGCTCCAGGATTCAAAGTGTAACCTCTTGGGCAAAATTAAACATCATTTTAAAATATAAACTTTACTTTCTTTAAACTTTATGTCACAAAGTAGGTGTAAAAACTGAATGACACATTTCTAAATTAAGTTTAAGAGCTTAAGATAGATGGCATAAACTGAAATGGGAGCATTTTAAATCATAGATTAAAAATGGGCTCTAAAGTGAAAAGGCTAAGATCCATTGAAAAGGTTTGGCAGTATTAACTTTATTCGCATGTACAATACCCTCTGAGATTTTAGATAGAAATAAACCGCCTGTACAAAATAAGGTCACAATACTTATATGTATTTTATTTTAATAGGGACAGTGTAACTAGAGGTGGATCCAGAAAAAAAATATAACTCAACAAGGTTTCAAGTCCACTCATACTAGGTTTAAGGTTCGAATTTCACAAACAATACTTAAAGTAAAACACACCTAGTTATTCTAACAGGCTAAGGGAAGATGACAAGAAATAGAAAGTGTCTGAGTAAGACAATATATACTACTCAGGGGTCCCTTAGCTGTAGATATCTTAAAACTTAAAGATTATAAACAAAATAACAATCTGAATTTTGACATTGCCAGCAAAAACTATGATTTTTTAGATGGAAAGTTCACATTTCTGAAGATGTTTTTTGTAAGGAGATTAAATAGAAAAGTAAAGATGATATCCATCAGCAAAATCTTTTACCCAACATTAAAAACAGAGACAGACAAAAAGCACAAAAAACAGTAGGGATAGAGCAAATACTAGAAGCAAATGGCAGCCTGCATCTATGTGTGAAACACTGGGAGGACAAGAAGGGCTGGGTGATAACACTGTGACCTTGTCAGTTGTTAGACGACAATCAAGTGCTTGTGTAGAGGGTTTATCTGTGACATGACTGCTGCAACATTTGTCTTTTCAGCTTCTATTTAGCCTATTGTTTCACTGCTTGTCTCTTCCTTAGTCTGCCAACAACATGGTGTCTTTCAGTCCAAAGTAAATGAGAACAACAGAAACATGCACATACAATGAGACACTTGTACTCTAAATTATTTTGTTTCTTTTTGTCCATCTGTTTCTCTGATTTCTATATAGAGCTCTTTGTCAACAACTGAATATGGTATGATTACAATAAAAAAACAGTATTAGCTTTGACTAGCAAGAACAAGAACCTGTTCCCAGGCTTAAGTTGCCTTTTGAAACCCGCTGAAATATGCAGAAATTTGTGCATGTTTGGTCAAATCACAATTCATGAATGCAAGAGAAGAGGGAATATGATTGTAATCACCATACCAACTCCCCAGACAAAAATAAACAAATGTATTTGTAGAAGGAAAAAAATACAGCTAAATTTCTTTCTGGGACAAGGCCAGTGTGACTGCCATGTCCTAATATTCAACAAATACTATTCTGACATAAGCTGACCAATTCTAATGCACATATTCACGCTCCTAAAACATAAATCTGTGATGCCCCACTAAACTGTGTATCCTTCAGGGGATAAAATCTTGTGACTAAAATCCAATGACATGATACTTAAGCGCTTGTGTCTGTGTCTTTGTCATTTCTCTATACAGCTTAATGTCCCTCTTTTAAACAGGTCTCTTACATAATAAACAGATAGTTTCCAAGGAACTAGGTGGTATGGGGGGGGGAAGGAGAGATGATTGCATGAATTCATGAATAAATGAGAGTGCAACTTGTACGCATGGTAGTGAGACCTGTAAGTCCTCTAGTGGATATGTTTTATTAAATAGTTTTCATATTTTCAGCTCAGTAAGAATTAGCTGTCAGGTCAGGACCTGGTGGAGTGTAACACCACAGATGACAAATTACACAACCAATATAACTATAAATCTCTATGAACAGGGAAACAGTAAATAATCATCAACATTTTTGTACTTGTCAACACCAGCATAACTCTACCTAAGGTTCATCTAGCGTTCGAAACAAGTAGGATGGTTTTAAAATGAAATGCAAAATAATTTTTTGTTGTCTATTTTTGTTCAGGTTTAACACTTTCTATTGCTACCAGGTCAAATCCTCTAGAACAGTGCAAAGAGAGCTTTGTGAAATTGGTTTCCATGCCCAAGCAGCAGCATCCAAGCCTTTTATCAATAACTCCCTTAAAAGACTAATGAGGTTCTCCAGCTGGAAATGGGATGTACTGTTCTGGGTTTGATGGTTGAAAGGTACAGGACTAAATGTAATGTACTGAGTGTAAAGTTTGGGGAAGGGGTAGTTATGTTGGTTGTTTTTTTTCAGGAGTTGCTTGGCTCTTGGTTTAATGGAAGGAGCCCTCAATGCTTCACCATATCAAGAGATGTGAGACAATTCCATGGTTCTAATTTTGTGGGAACCCCTTCACTTTCAAGCATGACTGTGCATAAGTGCACAAAGTAAGGTTCAAAAAGACATGAATAAGAGACTTTGGTGATGATGAACTTGCCAGGCTTTCGCAGAATCCTAATCACAACCCAACAGAATACTTTTGGGAGGAATGAGAGTGGAGGCTGAGAACCAAGCCTTCCCTTCAACTAAGTCTATGACTTAAGAAACGCTTATCTGGAAGAATGGGTAGGCAAAGAGTGGAGCAACCTGAGTGGAATTTATGGCAGCAAGGCGTTGGATAGTGCGTCCCACTGGATGGGCTGTGCCTAAACTGAATTTCCCTTTAGGGATTAATAAAGTATAATTGAATTGAAGATACACCAAGATTAACAGAATGTGTTAGGTTAAGTCTATTGGAAATGAAAGTGTCTAAATGTCTAAAGTGAAACTTACTATGTAGCTTACAGTAACGGTGTACACTTGTGTAACTATTTATAAGAATATATTTGAATTCAATTGTAATTCAATGAAAACATTTTATCTTGTATGTTACCTAATCCCCCACAGAAAACAAATACATGGTGAGACATATATATGTGTGTGTGTGTTTGTTTTGAGTAGGTCAAATGTCCCAACATTTTAGTGTTTTGTCTCAACAATATAAATCATTGTAAACATAAAAAGTAAAACATGTTTGAAAAATACAATTTATTCGATAGGGGTAGGTGTGTGAATGGAAGAGGGGATTGCCTTCAACAACAATTTAGGAGCATATATAGTGGTAGCAAATGCAGCCATGGTTGACTGCTTTAAGGTGAGATGAAGAGGCGGGATAGCATCTCCTATTGACACAGAAAGCCTTTGCATCGACCAGACTTTGACTGACAGGGCCGGAAGCCTTGGCCCCATGCTATCTATCTCACACGGAGACCCAGGAAGCCAATAAAGCTTTTCTAAATTTAAAGTCAAGCATCAACACGGCAAGTATGGTAAGTGTTAAAGAGTTTTTGTTTGCTAAAAGTTATGGTCTTCTCTATTTTCTTAGACTTAAACAGATACTTAATCACACAGGAACAAGAAAAGGCATTAATGTGAAACAGAATAACACAGTAATAAGAAGGATGCCATCCATCATTTCTCTTCTGCTTATTTTGTCAGGGTCACGGTGGGGCCTATGTCCGGGAGACTATGGGTGAAAGTTGGGGTACATCCTAGACATGTCGCCAGTCTGTCGCAGGACAACACAGAGAGTGTCATGATAGTAAATCCTCCTATCTCAATACATCTTTGATAGTTTTGATAGTCACTTGAATGATTTGCCATCTTTTAGATGACCACTACCATTAAATGTCAAACACCGAGCACACATGTAATCTGATAGAGCCACTCATCAAATGCCCTTTAAATGTAAAGGGGCAAAAAAGTATAACAGAAAGTATAAATTTGAAACTTATTATCTACATATTGGGCTAAATCATGTACATGTGAATTTGTTAAGTCAATTGAGTGCATTTTCTTAATATCCGCCATCTTAAAAATGTAATTTTTCTGACTTTCTGTCACTGGTGCCTTGTCCCTTTACGACAGATCAGTTATAATAATTTAGTTTCAGCTCTCCGTGAGATTTTTCCCTTCATGCCTATTTACATTTTATAATCTGAGCCTGACACTGAAGTAATCTATGTAATTCAAGTTATGCAGAGCATTTCTGTAGCAAATTGGGAATATTTTAACTATAACACCACTGAATGGGATGATTTTTTTTCTCTATAGTCAATGGTGCTTTAAGCCGGAAATATACAATTACAATTTTGCTCCCATCATTTGAAACAAATTGAAACACAAATAAATGGAATCAAAGCAATGGCTTGAGAGGTGAATAGGAGAGGTTATAAATGAATACAGTCTTTGAAATATAGCAGTGCTGGCAAGGAAGCATGCAAAATGTGAAGTTCAATGCTAAGTACTAGAATAAACAGACAACAAAACGTGCGTGACAATGAATCACACTGCCTGTAGCAGGGGTAAACCAGACAGATAAGGGCAAGGACAGGAAGAGCCAAAAAGAGGCAAAGATCAAATTTCATAGTGTGTGTCTCTTTGTGTGAAACGATGATGGCTATTTATAAAATATGTCTGCATAGCACATTATCCAGTGGGGCCTGCAGTGATTTCAACCTACTTTTAGACTGAAATACAAATACACAACAAAAACACTTCAGATGCAGACATTTAAGTCTGCAGGGTAATAGAGTTAACATTTAAATATTCATATTTGTTATAAAAAAGTTTTTTTTTAAGTTTGACTAAAAAGAATATAAGTATTTCACTATAAGGTGTAAAGGCAAATAAACAAATATACACTATTATAAAGACAAAGACAGACGATGCTGATCAAGAAGAAAAAAAGGTGGATAAGCATATTTCAGTCTTTGAAAAGCTTATGGTTAAATTGTTAATCAGCTGTCCACAGACTCCTTAAACCTGGCCCTCATCCAAAATGGAAAGAAAAAATCCTCAATAAAAATAAATCATCAGAAGTCTCTCTTGCAGTTTGCCACAAGCTGTTTACAGTGGGGGACTCTGTAGAAATATGGTGGAAGGTACTGGTCAGGTGAGACCAAATTTGATCTTTTTAGCTTTAGCTAAGCAACATTTCACATCAAACTGAACACATTATCTCAAGGTAGTGTCTGGATCATGCTCTTTGACAGGCTAAAAGTTGATGGAAAGATGGGAAAATTAATAGAGCTAAAGCTAATAGAGTAAATTGCAATCTTTCCTTTCTTTTGAAAGACCTAAGACTGACAGTCGCTACCTTCAAGGGACATTAAATGTTAAAATGCACGTGTAATGATTCTTGGCACTAGTGCTGTTTTAATTCATCATTCAACACACCTGTCAGCTCCGCCCCATTCTCAGCCAGTCTCCATCAGATCCACCAGCTATAGATCCACCTGGCTAAATAGCCAGCTCTCAAACCAGTCACTGGTGCCAGATTATTACGAGCCATTAGTGAGGTTTACACAGCATTCCTGTTACCTGTCTACCTGTTTCTGACCTGATTTTTTCTCCTGATTCTTCAAGCCTGCCTGCACCCTATTCTCATAGAGTGTTTTTGGATCCCTAACCTGCTTTCTTTGCCCTGACCCTGCTCTAGGAATCGCCCCTGGATTGGGCTCTGAATCTCTGATAACCTGGCTCTGACTATGGACCTGCTCACAGACCCCAAATTCTGGTTTGCCCCTTTGATTAATCAACCTGTCACTGCTCTCACGGATCTGACCCTGTGCATTCCTCTGGGCCAACGAGTAATTGTCAAATAAGGATTCATCAAAACCTACCTGGACGGATTCAGAAATCCTTCGAGGTTCACCAGTGACGTCACACGCCAACAGACTTCTTCAGAAACTCTCAAAGTTTGTCCACAACCTCCAAGAGGGTTAGTGAACAAGAATTCAACATTGAAAACATTGCCCTCTTTTTCTGCCTGGTCACTCAACTCTTCAAACTTCTACCAGGAGTACCAGTTGTTGACTCTGAATCCCTTCCGACCTGGACAGTTTTATATTTTAATAAACTGTTCAAATGCCAAATGCTGCATCTGGTTCAATTCTGGGTCTTCCGTTTCTGGTTATAACACATGAGGTGTCAATGCTTGAAAAAAATATATATATGCAAAAGAATATACTTATATGACTGATTTTGAGCTATATTGCTGAGATAGATAAAATCCTTAGTGGCAGATATACACATCTGGTAAAACATACCCCAAAAGACTCGGGAGCACATTCAGAGCTAAAATTGCCTCTACAAATCATTGACTTTAGTTGAACTAAAATGCTTATTGTATTTTTATTCTTCTTACACACTGCAATTAAAGAGTTCCTTATTTGGTTTGTCTCAAAACTCAGTAAAATAGTTATTGGTTGCATGATTAAAAATATTGATGATGGTGTATAAACACTTAGTATATGTTAAGTAGATCGTTTTGTTAGTAGTAAAAACAATTTATGTAACGTTTTGTACCATTTTCTCCAATGAAATTAATAAAACAGACAAAACCATACACTGACTGGAAAAGAAAGTCTAAATTGTTAAACCTTAAATTTTGACTTTTTATTAGCTTTCATCCCTAGTAGGTACAGATTGTTTCAGCTCCAATTTTTATCATTCTACCTGAACATGCCTTCTGATCCAGCACTTAATAACTGAAAAAAGACATGTATGAACTTATTTTTTTTTTATTTTAAAACGGTAACAATTTACTTCAGGTTTCCCTTGGGATAATTTTGAGGTTAGCCTTATTCTATTCACTTTCCCTATAACGGCATTACATGAAAAGAGACAATTTATCCATGTGAAATCCACTCTCCCCTTACAGAAAGAGCCCTAGTCGATCCATCTAAGGATATTTGAGTGCATATGTGTGTATATTATATTCTGAGCTTTATCCCACAAAGGAAGCATTGGGTTCGAATGTCAAATTGAAGATGAGGGGCTTCTGCTTTTGTTTTTTTAACTCCGTATTACATGTGAACGTGTGAATAGTCTGTGTGGATTTATGGAAACAGTTGCCCGTTATCTTAACTTATCGTTGTTCTTTATCTTTGGAAATGTCCTAGTCTATGAGCTACATGTAATTCTTATCCAAGGTCTAGCCTGGTGTCAATTGACAAAGGCATCAAAGAGAGACAATGGTTATAAAAGTGCAGAAATAGCCCAGTATTATGGAATTCACGTGAAAAGAAACAATAGTGAAAATTCTGAAGAAGAAACAACACCCAAACAGTAACACAGAGAGGATTTACACAGCAATGTGTGTAAGTGACAAGGGGAGGCATGAAAAAAGATTTGCTTGCTTATTTTGTTTCAAGGCTTTGCCAGCAGGAGGTGATGGATACATACAACACTCATTCAATAAAATGTGATCTTAAACAGAAACCTCACCATTTTTACAAACCAAACATGCGTAGGTAAATTTATTGCCACGGGACTGATGATTATTAGGTTTAAAAACAGTAAGTCCTGTGATAAATAGTATAAATAAAAATTCACTCAGACAACCAGGGGGCTTAGTATTTGCAAACATTTGTTTGCTTGTGCATTAAAAAGAAACAAGAATTTACTACCATTTGTAGAAATTTCTTTTTTGCTTTTTGACAGAAAGTTTATGAAATGCAATAAAAAATGAATGGTGAATAAATCTGAAAACATACAGCTTGAATTATCTGAGGTCATGCAATATCTGTGTGGGTGTAATCAACACACGGTTTGTTTGCACATATTACTTGGAGAATCAAAGTATTGTGTGTTTGTGTTTCACTTTTTATCTGTGTAGGGGCGTATTTCAACTAAATAACTTTTCATTCCCTCAAGGTTAAAACATGATTGGCCAGGAACTGTCAGACTGAGTAAGAAAAGTAACATTTTCAAACCTAACAACAAATATAAAAAAACATGTTCTAAGTAAATCAAAAAAGAAAAAAAATTAATTTTGCCTAAAAAACAGCTAAATAAGTAAGTAAATGAAAAGAGAAATCTTAAGCAATAACTTTATACAACCTTGGTTTCTTTTAAGTAAAAAGTATTTTTTTCCAAAGTATGTTAATTCTGTAAAAAGTGAGTCGAAGCAATGATGGAAGAAAAACTCAACTTAAAAACATTGTAGTTTCTGCCTGGGATATATAAAGTAAGCCGCATATTCAAACAATGGAATTAAAAATATGTTTCGCCTTAAATCATAATACTGAAACGTGATTGGCCTATTGGGATCAGTCTTAAATAGTTTAAGCTGGATTGGTATATATTCTCATTTTTTTATAAATGCACACACAAAAAACAAAACAACAGGAACAAGATTCTAGCTTGTGAACAAGCAAAAATGTTGAGTCTTACTAAATTATATATATGTAGCTTTTACATTGGTTTTACTAAACCAAACTTCCTTTTCTTTTTACATCAAAACAGCACTGAATATTTAGAGTCACTATCGAAGAACCTGTATGGGATCTCTGGGGGTTTTCCTTTGATGAAATTGGCAATAGATTTACTGTTGTGCAGGGTCTTTGTGAGTTGAGTTAATTTTTGATTTTTTCTAGATGTGAGTTTGGAGCACAGATGAACACCTTGGAGTATTAATAATTATTTTAGCATTCCTTTCCTTTAAATTTTTCTGGTACTAACTGTTTCCTGGCTTAGAGGATGTAATTGCAGTCTAAAATTAAATTAATTTCAGTTCCTAAATAAATAAGGCAAATCCATGCCACCGCTTCAGTTAATAGTCATAAACTAAAATGAAGGTGTTATGGTATTATTTTGTTGGCATGAACACAGCTCACAATTATATCCTCTCCTAAGGGCACTGCCATGTGGGCAAAAGTGTCAGGAGGTGAAAAACAAGTTGATTGCAAACACTGTACCTGTAACAAGCTCTCGGATTTCCAGATCCCCAGTCTTCCTAAGCAGACGGACTAAAGCAGGAATCCCCCCACAGTTCTTCAGGGTTACTTTGTTCTCATCATTGGCTTTGCCATACACCAGATTCCTCAATGCTCCACAGGCGCTCCGGTGTACTTCACTCATCCTGTGATCCAGCAGATCAAACAACAGTTGGATTCCCCCCTGTCTACGGATCTGAGATTTAAAGATATAGATTCAATTAAAATCGATGAA
>JAUZNJ010036888.1:0-11684 GCA_034780135.1 Jordanella pulchra
GGTGTGATTTTTTGCTTGTCTATTCTTAATGCACCTTTTCCTCCTTGTTTTGCACCTTCTTATCTACTTTGCCAGTAGATGTGAGATCAATAAAACTCATCTAATCTAATCTAAAGAACCAATTACTTCAATTTATCTTTTAATGAATATCTCAGCTCACGAAAAATATTAAATCAAATTTAAACTAAAATGTTTTGTGTTTTTTCAAGAATAATCCTTGGTGAAAAGAGGCGCATCTAGTAGGTATTGCCAGATTATATAGATTTTCTTTTTAATTTGAAACAACATGCTTTATAACCTTTAAAAAAAGCCAGACAAAAAATATGTTTAAAGGACATTTCACCTCTGATTATAAAGCTGAGATATATTAAAGTCGTACTGGAGGCCAGATTACTTTATTCCAGAATATTTATGCAGATTCACAGCATTAAGATGAGGACCACAGAACAAACCCAGTATTGCCTAAATCTAACAAAAAAAGAAATGATTTAAGCCATTGTGCCTTTAAAAGATGTGTCTTAAAGTCTGAAAGATTGACTGGTTTTATAGCCTTGTGGTCAAGTATAGCTCAGCTGAGCATTCAGGCTATACTGCCTAAAAGCATAATCCAAAGACACAGAATAAAGAAGGAAAACTTCTTTCAAGATTATTATGCAACTAGGTTACTTACTTTGGTACGCAAGTTTAGTCGCTAAGACTGGGCAGACATGGAAAGCAACTTTCACCACTGAACATTGTTTGTCATAGTATTCTCTTCATACTGACTACAATATAACTTGATCTATGCTTAAGAAAAAAATGTTACACTGAAAGAAGTCCAGTCAATAAAAACCTTTGAATTAAAAGCATGATTTAGTAAACATTTACAGTAACTGAAAAAGGTTTTCAAATAAAAAATAGATTTGTCTAAATGTTAAGAATAAAAAGATAATACAAAAATTAAGTAAAGTTCTTTATTTGAGAACTGTGAAAATCCATGAAGAAAATGCAAAAATTGACTGTATTAAATAAGTTTTCAACTTGGTTCAATTCAAAATGTTTAAAAAATGAAAGTGTCAGAGATGCTGTTGTACTGTGTCTTATTTTTCCAGGAATGTCTTTTAGCATTTTAAAACACATCGTAATTTACTATAAAAGTTAATAAATAAAATGAAATTTATATTTTCACATCTTCAAAGAATATGTATCACTTTTGATGCTCCTATTTAGATAAAAAAGTATAAAATCTAATGTTCTTTGGTTAGGGGTTAACTTGATCTGCAAGTTAAATTTTCTGTCCTAGTCAATTAGTGTCCTCAAGTGGTGAAATAATCAGCTCAGACTTTGAAGATGAAACATGAATCTTCACTTGTACAGATTTAGTAACTGTATGATGTAGCATGAAATGAACTAAATTACTATTTGGTCATTGTGGAATTTTTGCAGCAGTTATGTAAATTGTTTTGCAGTAGAAGACTTGTGTGGTAGAGCACTAATGCCCTGGAATGCCCTGGAATGTTTGGGCCTGCTAAAAACAGTAGCCTAGCATGCAACAGTTTGTGTGAAACAGGTAAACATGTCAAAAATCTACTATGTAGGGGGTTGGCATTTAAAATCAGCAGCAAAACACATGACTGATACCTTGAAAAATATTTAAGTTTGTTTTTGTTTTATGAATATATAAAATAACAGTCAGAGCAGTTTCTTTAACTCTGCTGTTTATTCTGACATTCAAAGCATATTTTTCTCTCTTCTTCTGACAGCACTCAAATTCTCCCTGGATTTATCATCTCTCAATCTGAAAGTGATGCAAACAAAGTCAAATGAACCAACAGAATTTCACAGCAACATTAGTTCAACAACGCTTTAGCTTTACTCAGTAAATGAATTTCAGTCTCTGCCGCTAAAGAAGAGGGCACACTTTAAAAAACAACAGTCCTCTTTCAGATTTAAATGTACACATCGACCTCAGTGACATTTACTTTGAAGCTGATTCTTACAGCCGACTCTGGAGGCGTGTTTGATAGACAGTGATCCTACAACATCTACCACGCTGGTTGAGATGAGTGACTCAGGTGTTTGTGAGGATGTATCACAGCCTGTCAGGGACATGTGAAGTCTCTCTTGTGTGAAATGGATTTGTTGTGTTATTCAGTCCTGCTGTTTGCAGATGAGAAAACCCCATTCATTCATAAAAGCTGAACTTGTAGAGCTGCTCTAATTTTATTGAAAATCCAGGGTTTTAACTCCAATTTCTGTTGCTTATAATGAGGGATATTGCAGTAGCTCAAAGAAAAAAAAAATCAGCCACTTTAAGGGACTTTATTATCCATAACTTAACCATTTCCCCAATTATCCTGTGGATAATTGAAATAAATATAAATGAAAAATAAATGAAAAAGGCATTATCTGAATCACAAAACATTTTCAAATCTGAAGTAAAGTCAAGGTTTAGAAATGCCTGCACTACTCACTTCCTCTCGCTGATACATCCCTTAATAATTGATGTACCTTGGGAATATTAGGGCTGCAGTATAACAAGCTGCAGCCCCTGAGTACTGTGAGAAATTTGCGAGGAAAGTAACAAAACAACTCATGTTAGTCTCAGATTTGTCATATTCTTAGGAAGGTGTATATAACAGATTAAAAGGAGTCTAATTCCCCAAACTAAAAAAACCCTCATTAAAGGCTGCTAAAAATAACTGTGATTTGGGAGATAAAAAATATAGATGATTAGTTTATTATTAAAGCAGAATGCATTCAGGATAAATGTAAATTCAGCTTTTTTTTAATCCTCTGTTGCTATACTGCAGCACAAATTAAGAGCTGTATTCACCTTAAAGATGAGAGCAGTTTTACCCCTTTGGCTAAAACCAAACGAAAAATTATGCAGCTTTTTACATTTCTTGTCCTGCCGCTTTAACTTGGGAAGGAATCACTTTATTTAAATTAAAACTGGGGAGTTTTCACACTGTAGAGAACATATTTCAAGAGGAATCATTCAGGTCTTTAGCCATGAATTTCTTTAGGTCTTGTATTTTTGTGTAGTGCTGTTTTTGACTGCCTCTCCTGTTTTTCCACCCACTGCCAAAGGGTGGGAATGAAAATCAGCATGAAAAATGCAACACCACGCAAGCACAGGAGCAGCTCCAGGGAGCAGATTACTCCAGAAGACATTTTCAAAACACTTGAGATAATCCTCCTTCTCTGCCACTCACTCTTTCAAATAAATACAAACCTTAAAATCAGTTATAACACCACATATCTGTGCAATTCAACTACTGTGCATCTCATTTTTATCTTTTTTATTTTAATCCTCCTTATCCTGTTTTGCCTACTTACGATAACACCTCTGTCTTCTCTCTGTCTCCCAATGTTAGGTGTCTGTCTTGTGTTGGGCTGTATGATCTATCCTGATGGCTGGGATAGCGATGAAGTCAGGAGGATGTGTGGGGAGCAGACAGACAAATACAGCCTGGGAGCTTGCTCAGTGCGCTGGGCTTACATCTTGGCAATCATGGGCATCCTGGATGCCCTCATACTCTCCTTCCTGGCCTTTGTCCTGGGCAACCGACAAGATGGACTAATGACAGAGGAGCTCCTGGCTGAAAGCAAGGGTGAGGAGATGTATGACATGAAATTTGATTTTTTTAATCTCTTCTAAGAATATCAGAGATGGTGTGAGGGAAGAGTTTGGCCTTTTTGGAGAAGGAAAAATCATACGTGGGGAACTGATTTTCAGTTGATTGAAAGATTAAATGCCATAAGTAATATTATAGGTAAGTTTTTAGTCTGCATTTAGAGCACACTGAAGATCCATTACAGCCCATAATTTCCAAAAAACCTAGTAGTAATTTCCCCAAACCTCTGAGTGACTTTCTTGAGTTTACCAGCTATTAAATTACTGGCCGTTTTACCTAAAAGTAACTTCCAAGTTAAGCTAGTTTGATGATGTTTAAAGAATAAATGTTGAGTGATTAAAAAAATTGAAGCAAATAAAAATGTATTAGCCAAAAATAACAGATGTATGAAAAAAAAGTTAAGAATTTCATGAATGAATATTCACCATTTAGTTTAAAGTAACCTTTAATTTCAAAATGAAGCCAAACTCAAACGCAATATCTCACTTTTCTGAATAACATCTAAAGTATCCTTAAAGTTAACAGTGAAAAAAAGTCATAATCATAAAGAGGGAGCACATTTCTAAATATTTGGAAAGTTTAGATAAATAAGAATGTCTTAAAAAAGAAACCATTTCACATAACACGTCTGTAAACATCCCATGGATGGGATGTCAAACATGCTAAAACGTGTGCATGACTGCAAGATTGTTGAGAATTTACTGAGTGCCTATAGTGGAATTATAGAGTCAAAGAGATTGATATGACTTCACCCAATGAAAAGGAATAGCCCTGTGTTAAATGTGGCTGCAAATGCTGAATATTTACTTGCAGCTTTATACAATACACCTTGTTTAACAGGTACAGAAAATAGACAACAGTTAGATACTATGTGATTGAAGATTTCCCAACAAGCAGCTCTGATGGCCTGCGCTTTCCCTTTTTAATGCTTTAAATGATCAAAACTGGCATTGTGCTGTAATTTTAGAAGGAATGAAGAAAATATTTGCAGCTTTTTTATTATTCCAAGTAATAGTGTTGCAATCAAACACTATTACTAAAATGTTAAGCACCGCTATGTTATTCCTTACAAATTAAAATCATTAATTTGAATAAGTGGTCAAAACTGGTTATTGGATTATAAAAAATAACAGAAGTTATAAGGGGCTGTAATTTTAACCCATGAATGTTGAATCAATGCATTTTTCACCATCTGTGTGGATAACATTAACTCCTGTGAAGTCCACTCTTAATCCAATTTAGTCTATAAAATACTGTGAGCCACATGTATTAATAAGAGTCAAGAACATTTTAGATCATGCATTCTAGAGTAATCTTTTGATTTATTAAAACCCATGTGGCTTTCACCAGACTGAAGATAGAAAGCATGCGGCAATTAAGGAAGTAATAAAACATGAAACGGTCTAGTGGATGGATTAACTATAAAATATATAGTGCTCTCTTGTTTTTAAGGTCCATGAAACAAGCAATGCAATTTTTAAAATGGTTTAGGTTAATTATAGATGCTCAAAAACATCATTCAAATCTTATTAAGGGATACACTTAAGCCAACTGTATCAAAGTTAACAGCCAGAGATTAAAATAGATTTATACACACATATAAATGTACACATCTTGAATTTGATCCATTAGACACGGTTCCCTTGGATCAAACTCACTGCTGCATTAACAGGAATAAATGGTTGTATGAGCTCTGCTGAAGCTGAAGAGCATTTTGAGGATCTGTGTCTATAAGTCACTGTTTGACATGGGGTTTATTTTATAGCGCTCAAAAACCAATTGGTATGCAAGAAGATAAGAATTTAGGGAGACAAGAAAAGAGAATTTCATTGCTTCAATTAGTATTAATTAATTTATTATTAATTTTAAAATATTCACATTTAGCTGTTAGGGATGCACTGATATTATTATTTATGTTAACTGAGAGACAATATATCATTTGGGGCAATAATGTGTCATAATGTATGCTGTGTTTTCTCTTTATTATTTTTGCAGAAGGAGGAAACGCTTAACTGATGTTTAGGTAAGTTTTAGGATAACAAGAATTATTGAAATCCATATGTTTATTTCCCATCATGTGCTCTGAATCTACAAGACAATTTGTTTAGGCTTTGCACATTATTTGGTTGGTTTGACTATATAAGAAAATTAGTATGGATGAGAGATTGTTGAATTTAATGAAAGCAACACTTAAAACTATGATTAACAAGTTCTTGATTGGGTCTCATATGTAACTGCTACTGTTTCATGATTGGACCTTTTTTTATACTCTAGTGGCCTTCATTTTGCGTTATTTTTGAAAGTAGGGAGACAGGAAAGGGGTATAGAGAGAGGGGAAGACATGCGGCAAAGGTCGACTGGCAGGGATTCCACCAACGACATCCGCATCGAGGATGGACACCTCCATACATGGTCGTGTGGTTAACCACTACACCAACACCGCACCATGATAGAAAGTTTTAAGCATTTTTGCAGGACCCATCTTTGTTCAGAGCATTTTCAACCATGTTTGCTGTGTTAATTTAAAGGGCTTATATCATGCAAAACCAACTTATTTGTTATCTTATAATGCCATTCCTTTATTAAAATCATACCCAAAGTGGTATTGCACTCGATTTGTGCATGACTGAGTAATCTTCATGAATTTTTCTCTTTGTGTAGCAACCTATTCCTGTCCTGGAAAACAAGTGGCCATTTTATTTAGGACAGGGATTACCCCTCCCATATGCAAAATACCCACTTTCTGCAATCAATGAGGGATGAAGTGAGGCAGAGTGTGATTACTTCTGCTCAAAGTTAAGCAAAGTGTCTGTTTTAGCAGTTAATCTGCAAATTAACAGCAACTGTTCTTTTTTCAGCTAACGTTTAAGTTGCAAAATTGTGTTTTTTGGTTGCAAGAGGTCTCAGACTTTTTTCAGAGCCAGGAGTCCTGTAATAGCATGCTACAGCAGCTCTAGAGCTACACTATGAAACGGGGAAAGGTGACATTGCAGTAAAGCAATTATTTTTCTACCATAATGGAAAACTAGCATCAGAAACCAACTAACATTTACAATAAACAAATTGTCTACTCTGTACTACCATAGGCAATATCTCATCATATATATACCTTTATTTGATTGTGGGCGATTTTAAAAAGCATGATATAGAACCTTCAACTTTTCATTGAACAACAGATTTCCTCTTGCCTTTTTCTAAGAAAGACTAGATTAGTTAATTGCTCCTTTAATAAAGTAGCAGCCCTGACCATAACCATGTTCAGTGCATAAAGTTGCATAAATCAAGCATCCCCAAACTCAGTCATCGAAAGCTGGTGTCCTGCAGCTTTTAGAGGTTTCCCTGCTTCAGCACAGCTAATTCTGATAACAGCAGTTCAGCAAAAGCCTGTTAATGGTCTATCAAAAGCTGCAGGACCCCAGCCCTCAAGGACTGAGCTTGGGGATGCGTTTAAAGTTCTCCAAAGCTTTATCTGTCTGTTGCTTAGTCCTAATGTTTGTTATTAATATTCTTTAACAAACCTCTGATGCCTTAAGAGTGTACCTGTATTTATACTCAGATTCACTAAAACAAAGTATTAATATATAATATTATACTTTTTTAATACATATTAAAGTATCATTGAATTGAATTACTCCATTTTCAAATTGCCATTTACTAATTCAAACACTTCAGTAAACAACGTCCACACACCTGCTCCCTCTCATGTCCTGCAGGTTCCCTGTTCTGAGTGTCCTTTCCTGTGAAGTACCAGTCATTCAGCAACTTATTCAAAGAAGGCAGACCGATTCAAGGATCAAGTGGAACTCTATGGAAGCAGTCAGCCTTCCTTTTCACTAGTGCAACCAACCTTTGAAGTTCATCCATCCTGCCCAAAGCCCTAAATCGTTGTTTCCAGCACTTAGATGGAGCCCAGGACACCGTTTCCGACTTACATCCAAGGAGCTAAAACTTGTACAGCAATGCACAGACCATGGCCGGGCAGTGACTGTTATACTGGGAAGAAGACAGTATACGTATGGAATATCTATTTATCTTAAGACCTGAGAACCATTGACATTGACACTCACCGCAACCACAAATCATCCAACTCACATATACAAATCTATACAGGCAGTACATTCAGACAAAAGACTTAAATATTATTGTGTAATTACAACTATTAACCTATGTTAACACCAAAATGTGTGTCACCATCAGAATGAGTATCACGTTTTATTTGTTAATAGTAGAAAAAAAATAATTATATCAGCTTAATCTGTAGTGTTAAGGTTAGACAATGTTAAGGTTTTACTTTTCTCTCTACTACTACTTTATTTCCCTGAAAATAATATTTAAAACTATTTTGCAGTAATAGTATACTACAGAGACAACTAGAATCACAAAGTGTGTATAGAGAATATTTAAAAGTGATCTATAAGATTTTTAACAAAACCCATTCAACATCCTACCCAACTTTGTACAGTGTTCAAATAAAAAAAAAGGACTTAATATTTTGTAGCTGATGTATCTACACTGTGATGGTGGCTATCAGAACTGCCAGCTGCAGGACTCTTAGCCACTACGTGAGTCTGACTCTGTATGTAAGTGTGTTTTGGTATGAGCATGCACACACACAGCGTTGCTGTTAGTGTAATAGTTTACCAACTTCACACACAGCTGTCCTCTTGTGTATCTTATATCTGTCTTTGTCTTTAGGTGGGTCTTTATTTGATGGCCTTGCTCTCTTTGTTTCTTTGGGACGTACAGGGTACAGTGACGGAGCAGGAGGCGTGTCTCAAATCCAATCTCAAGTCGAGACGAACATTTAAAGCCTGTCCCAGCCTGACTCCTGCATATGTTACTGTGTAAATAGATATTCTGTAGATAAGTCACAACATTAGAGCAACTAACAAGATTCCTTTAAGAATATGAATACTTAATAAAGGTTTTCACTGTAAGTCTTGGCTGTTTTTTATGCTGTTATCTAAAATAGAGGGATACTTTATTGGCTTTGGTAATATTGAAACACAATGTGGTGTTATAAACATGTATGGTAATGCATATGCAAATTTTTTTCAAGTTGTTTCATGTTGTATTAAAGCAGCACTATTTGAAACAAAAAAAAACAATTATTAAAACATTATTTGACTCATTTTAAACTGTACTTTATAAAGTTTATTAGACTCTTGGAATGTTTAATTAGTTTTCCATTAATTTTTGGAAATCAAAATGATCTGACAATTAAAGCTATTTTTAAAGCTATTTTTTTCTTTTGCTATTTAACTGGAAAAGGATACATGGTTGGAGGTTAAAAAATATCTAAAGCACATAGTAATTTGATGTATACTTGCTAAATAGTTGCTTGGGTAGAAACAGATTGATGTTATCAGACACAAAATAAACCTTCTTCCCACGAGAATTCGCCATTCATCAGATCTAAATTATATTAAAATTATGGGGGGTGAGTTGGTGGGAAAATAATACTCTCTATGCTCTAAAGTTTTGAAATTGAAAAGAAAATAGATAAGTGTTGTCCAGTTGGCAAAAAGAGGTTTTACAAATACTAACAGCAAGTTATACCAGTAATTGTGCTTTTTTGATTAGTAAAAATTCTTCTACATTTTTTTTCCTTCCCACCAAATAAATGCACTCAAATGAATGGATGTTTCTTTTTGTGAAATAATAATTCTGAATTTAATTTAAACTCATATTCACTAAACTCTAACCGACTAAAGTCTTATCATTGGTTGTAGGGAATTCTGAATGTTTTGAAATGTTAGCAACAAAATTAGGCCTCATAAGGCTCATTACAGAAGATACTACTTTTGGTTAATAAAACAGCTGGACCAACAGGAAAAGTCTGCATGATAATATGATTCTTTTCATTGTGAACCTTCTATCAAAATTAAAGCTAAGGGAATAAAAAAAAGCATTTCAGTGTTACTAAATGTCAATGATTAGTGTTTAAATAGTTCTATCTTTTTGATGGTTATCACTTGTCAATTATCAACAGTGCCATGGAAAGATGTTCATTCGACTCTATTCCTTCAAGAAAACGAAAACTGACTAAAACTGGAGCTGTGAGATTTCTGCCAACAGCGACGACAACAAGCAGAAAAAAGCCATCAGTATTCTGAGAAATCCTTCCCATGTGTTTTATAATCTTCTGCCATCTGGAGGACGATATTACTCTCCACTGGGGTAAGAACAGCCAGAATTAAACAAAGATGTGTTCCACTGTCCATTAATGCACATATTTATTTGTCCTGATTTTATTTGTTTTGTTTTCTTGATATCTTTAAGGTAAAATTTGTTGGGAGATTTAATCTTTCCAATAAATAAATAAAAAATCACGTAGTCATAAATTCTCTCTTGGTTTTGTATAATTTTCATATCTACAGGCCATCTAAAATTACTTTGTACCTGTAGGAACTCATATATGTGAAGTCAGAATTCTGCCAAAACTGCACACTTGTAATAAGTACTGACAACAAGTAGTTTTATTTCAAACACATGCATGTAAACTACTCTTCGTGTGCATTTTTAATGTCATACGTGCAGATTTAATACCACGTGCGCCGCAGTATATCACAAGCACGAGTGCATATTCATTCTCTGCACTCATGGTTTGCTTTTTAGGGGCCTGTAGATTCTCTCGTAATCCTGTGTGGACCTGTTTCTGTGCCCTCATGTCAACTTTATCACTTTTAGGGTGGGACAGGCATGAGAAAGTGAACTGCCTGTGATTGTCTACTTTTCAGGAAATCCTGCCTCCATTGTTTTCTTCCTAGTTGCAGCCATAGATACGGCGCAGACTCCAATCTTTATGATGTGAAGGAACAAAGTGGTCATAATGGGAGGCTTTTGTTTGCATGTTTATTGCAAGATTGTTGTTTCAAACTGGCTGAAGATTATCAGTTGTCAACTATATGTCATGATTGCATAAGCAATGATTTAATATTTCTGTATTACAAATATGTGTCTCCGGTAAATTAAAAATGTTTGACTTTTTGAATTGAATAACTTTATTCTTGTAATTTACTGAAATGCACATCAACCTAAATAGTTGCAACAGCATCCAGCTCTATAAAGTCAGCCTGTGGGTTTATTTTATCTATGGACACATAAAAGAAAAAATATACATATTCTCTGTATTTATAATTTCTCTCCTAAACATCTGCACCAAACCGAAAGTATTAAATTAATTTTAAAGCACAGGAAACCACCACAAATACATTTTCAATTCCCAACAAAATGACAGCTCAACATTAGAAATACCTGCCTTAAGATAATTAAATAGACGCTGTCAAACCGTGTAGAGCAGGCAGGGTGAAGAGCCAGGCCTAAGCTGTTCTATCTACTTTTGGCCACAAGATGCCAGCACTTTTTATGAAGGATCTTATACAACCTGGGTCCTTGATGTATGTTTTTCTTCCTGAGAAACCCAGATAAAAACAAAATTCACCAGATTTCTAAACAATGTATTTTATATACCTAAAGTACTCCTAATGGCGTTAAATATCTGACCGATAACTGTGACACGATTTATCCTTTCAACATTGTACTTGGGTATAAAAAAAATCAAGGATTTCCTTCAAACTGAATTCCGATTATTTTTCATTGATCAGAATTCTGTTTTTCAGATTAGTTTCCTTCATTTAATAAACTGTTTTTACACTATATAAAAGACAGGTTTCACATAATTAACATGGATTTCTGTCGATGATTGACTGCTGGATTTCTGATACACTAAATAGAATTTATATTTAGGCCTATTTTCCTAATGTATCTGCACAACAATAACTGATCCCAATAATAATAATAATAATATACTTAGATAAATCAACGAAGGGGACGATTTATTTAAAACAAGTGAAAAATGTCCAATGTTCTGAGATGCGCTGTACCTTTAAGAGTCGTAAGCACGGAGAGCGGGATTCAAATAATAGACTACGGTAGTTTTATATATGGAGTAGCAGCTAAAACAACATTACAAAAAATAGATACTTTACAGAATAGGGCTTTACGTATATGTACAGGAGCAGTGAAAACGACACCTATTAATGCCCTTCTAGTAGAGACTGG
>JAUZNJ010036889.1:0-11684 GCA_034780135.1 Jordanella pulchra
TAAAAAATTCCTAGTTTGTGAACTCCTTCACTAACAATGGCAATAAACCCTATTCTGATTCTGATTCTGATTCTGTACTTCTGTTTCATGACTATGAGTGTTTTACCTTTGTTGATGTGACCATCTTTTTAATCTTTTTCCACATTTAAGGATCAGCTAACACTCTGAGAATGAAATTATGCTTGGAGTTATCCCTAATGATAGAATATTATTGACCAAATTAATCAAAAGGCAAATAATGATAATTAAATGAGTTTCTTTTCCTGAGTTCAAAGCATCAACCATTCCGAGGTGAGTCAAGTTCCATAACAGCATAGGAATAGATTCATGAACTAATATCATTATTGGGTCATTGCTGTGATATGTCAATGAAAACTACTCTTACTGGCAAATTTATAGAAACGGCTAAATGATTTTTGGGGGTCTGGCTAATCTGGTGATCAAAATATTGTTTTCTACAGTGTGAAATGTGTAGGAAGAGCATTATCTTCCTTTAACATTGAGTCTCTCTATGCAATTGAATTGAAAAGCTGATTTGTAACAATGTGACTGGTACTGTATAGTATTAACATTTTCTGGAAAAAAAAAAACAAAGCAAAATACAAATTTAGCTCTGAACTCTAAACCATAATATTAATAATCAAAATGTAACTGATTAACATAGTACTCTGCAGATATTACAATGTTTGTAATATTGTGATACATGATATACAAGCTTTAGTTTTTCCTAACATACGTATGGATATTTGATGCTGTTCTAATGTATTAAGGTACCCTACTTGTAACTCTTCTATACATAAAGAGAAATTATCATATATATATTTTTCAGAAGGGATTGAAAATATTTAAACATAATACTTCCACACAAAAAGCTGCAGTATATTTGATCAAGCACAACCATGAATACATACATCAAAATGAACTGGACAATTTGACAGCATGTCCCTTTTCATAAGCAGTCCCATGATAAAATGATACCAGACATCTCGTCAGTGTAATCTGGAGGGAATAGGGGTTGTTTCCCAGTGGTTTGTTTACTCCAAATCTCTGGTAAACTCCAAAGCAGCAGGCAGGTCAAATCAGCTAGGTAATAATTTCATAAGCCTGAGCCTGAGGCAGCTGTTCTACATGATGGCTTTCCCCTGTGGGCTAAGGGTGGGGAAGAAAAAAATCTCAGCATATCCATGGAGGGGAAGATTATAGGAAGCACATCAAATATGCCAGGAGTGTGTGTTTGTGAGTGAAGTAAGAGTACAAACACAAGTGTGTCTTCATTTAAGCATCCCTCAGCACTTGTCGACCCTTGACAGAAATCTTTTAAGCTTTAAAGTAAAACAAGAAGCAGCAGTAAATATTAAAGTACTGTTTATGTACCATGAAATATGAGCTTAAGTTGACAGCAAACACAGATTGCTCCATGTAGCTTTAAAGCCTGGAAAATATACTCACAATAATGTGTAAATTTCCATTAATGTTTTGGTAAACACCTTGTCACATTTCTGTTTACCATTGTGTGTGGACTAGAGGAAACGTGTTTATTCAGAAAAACAGAGTACTCAAAAAAGCAGAATGCAGTTTGTGCAGGTGAAGTGTTAGAAGAGGCTCTTTAGGTGCTGGCAGGTCTTGAAGAACCCTTTCAGACTGCAAACTCATACATTCGGACAGAGTAAACATGAATCAATCCCCACACAAAGATTAACAAAGGCATTAGCCTGGTGAGTAAGACTGACAGTATGTTGAGTTGAACAACCTCAAAACCTCCCTTTACGGTTTAGCTTTAAAACACAACACCTACAAATGCCTACTGCATGGAGTAAGATAACAGTCGACATGGTTTAAGCAACATGGTGGTCCTTCCTCCTAAGGACATTTCAGATGAGATGCAAATCTAAGAACCACCCATCGTTCTCCATTAATTTAATTGAATTCCTAAATAATACCCAAGCGAAAATAAAGATTTTAGTTACTTGTCAGCTGTTTCTCAACAAGCTATTGTAGTTGTTAGCTGTGCCAAAAAACAGCCATTATGAATGTGTACAATAAAGTTCAATAAGACTATCTAAGGTAGTGCTAAAGGGGAATGAGACCCTGCAAGGGAGTGCCATTTCAGCATGTCATCTGTGATCTAACAACAGCTAAAGTTCACCCTGACTATAAAGATTTTGGTAAAGGGCTAATTTGAATTTTTTTTTTAAGTTAAACTCGCTTGTGTGCTTTATTTATTATTTTAGAACAGCAGGGAATATGGCCGCAACAGGTCATTCACACCAAAAGCTGAAGATCAGCCCACAATCCAGCAAGTATTTGCCCTTTTTTGTGTTATATTTTTATTTAGACATTTTAAAATAATGCAATTTAGAGATCTAATCATAATACCAAAATGCACTGAAACTGTTATATATTTGCTTAAGGTTATCATACAAATAAACCCCCCAAAAATGACTGTTGGGTTAAGTGATATCTCTCAATTGTCCTTTGGTGTGAGTGTGTGTGTGCATGGTTGGCGTCCTGTCCTGGGGGTACCCCGTAGTCTGCCGGAGACAGACACCGACCCAACCGCAACCCTGTCGGGCCAAGCGGGAGAAAATTGATGAATAGATCATACACTGTAAAACCAGATAAGTTAATTTAGCTCAAAAAATGAGTTGTAACTAATACACAAAAAATGTAAGTTATACTTACTACTTTGTAATTTAAGTAAACATATATAGTTAAATACTTTTTACTAGGTAAAAGTTACACTTAATACATTTTTTAAGTTAGGAACTTTTCTTCATTTTGTTATTGCTACTCAGTATTTTCTCTTCACACTACTAAGCAAATTAATATGGAAATAATGGAAATATTTAGTTTTAATATACTTAATAGTAACTTTAAATTTCTATTTAAGAAACATGAAATTTATTTTATAAATTGTGTTGAGTATTGACATAAAAATACAAACACATTTTGAGTAAATATTCAAAACAGATTAATATGATTTAAACACAAGTTAGCAAAGTAACAGTACAAGTGTCTTTAGAAAAATGGCAAAACTGTTGTTAACCCTAGACTGGACAAACTCTTTTGTTTTCTCTGCTTAGAGTATAGGCCACTTTATAAGTTTTATAACTTTATAAGACAACCTAATAACTAAGAAAATGTTCAAATGATGCTGAAGATGCCCTGTAAGGTTGTTTTGAGGCTTACAGATTGGGATATACTGTGTCAGCCACATAGAGAGGACACAATGACTGAGTGTGTGAGTTACTAAGGACTGTACAGAAGCAACTTAAGGTCAAGATAAGAGAAAGCAAGGAGGCATACAGAAGAAGGCTGGAAAACTAACTCCAATGGAACGATATCAAAGATGTGTGGTCAGGGATAAAGAAAATCACAGGCTTTAAGAAGAAGGATGTTCAAACAGATGGAAGTCTGAATAGAGCCAATGAACTGAATGCATTCCTTAACAGGTTCAGTTCAGTAACAAGCTCAGCATCTTTCTCTCCAGCTCACAGTCATATGGACATCCCGCCCTCTTCTGCTATTGGCTCTTCTGCTTCTCTGAGTTTGTTGTCAGTCAAATTAGAAGACTTTATCTGCCTTTCACCTGTCGGTCTCTAGAGGTCAAGTGAAGTCAAATGAAGAAACTAAATTGTAAAAAGTAACCACATCCTGACGCTGTCAGCCACAGAGTCTTGAAGATCTGTGCAGAGCATCTCTGTGGGATTCTACAGCACCTCTTCAACTTTTGTCTAAGCCAAGAAACAGGTCAGTGATGTGGAAGACCTCCTGCCTTGTTCCAGTACCTAAGAAGACTCAGCCAACAGTCCTCAGTGACTATAGACCCGTTGCCCTGACATCCTACATCATGAAAGTCCTAGAGTGACTTCTGTTGGTTGTGTGGAAACAATCATCTGATCCTGAATGTCAACAACACAAGGAAGATGATTATTGATATCAGAAGAAACACGAACAGATTGAATCATGTTAATATCATTGGAGAAGAACAGGAGGTGGTGGAGGAGTAAAAATACCATGGTGTTAACCTGGACAACAAACTAGACTGGAGATGCAACTGTGAAGCAGTTTACAAGAAGGGACAGAACAGACTGTACTTCCTAAGGAAGTTTAGGTCCTTCAGCTTTTGTAAAAAGATGCTACATATCTTCTATAAGTCTGTTGTGAATAGTGTGATCTCTTCCTCCATCTTCTGCTGGGGTAACAGCATCAGAACAAATGGTTTAAAAAAAGCTCAACAAGCTTATAAAGAAGGCCGGCTCTGTTCTAAGAACTCCTCTAGAACCTCTGGAGATTATTTCACAGAGAAGAATTATTCATTAACAGAAAAAAAATACTGAGCATCCTCTTCAGGAGATTTTTAAACTAAAGAGTGTCTTCAGTAAGAGGGCTCGAAAGTATTTTGGATTTGCATTGAATTAAAATGAAGAACTGAGATTGACAACTTGGCACTTTGAAATCAATTTTAAAATTAGTCAATGTCCCAAATAAAAAAAAAACAGTTTGAACTATAAGCTGGTAAAAGATTCCTTAACATTACCTGAAAGCTGAATTTTAAATATTTCTGAGCCCTTTTACCACTCTATCTTGTTTGAGTCTGACGCAAAACAGGTTGGCAAATCACATTGCGGTTTAGGGAGGACTTCTAGCTAACGAATGCAAGCCCACAGCCGAACCAAAATAAACATGGCAGCACAGAAGAATGTACACATAACTGCTACTATCAAATCTGTTTTGCCAAAATCTATGATTTCATCTTTAAAAGAGGAACAGCAAGACTGTAGAGTGGAAGTTGTTGTTTCTCATGTCATCTGCTGCTATTTCATTTCCTACCATGATAGGCTTAAACCAATTTTTGATAGACAGGCACAATGTGTTTGTCCAGTCAGCTAGAAAGTTTCTGCTCTACTTTTTCTGATTTGATGGGATCGTATGCAGAGTTATAATGTGTAGAAAAAAACTAAACTGCTAAATATTATCAATCGGGCTTGAAACGTTAAAAGATTCCCTTGACTACTAAACTCTAGAATCATTTGTCTCGCTTGACTTGTGAGTCATTAAGATTTGTAGTTTGGCTCCAGCTATTATGTTTTGTCAGAATATATGCAGGGTATTGAAGATGATCAATTTAAGAGGTATTGTCAACATAAGTAATTTTGTTACACCAATGATTAAAGAAATTAAAAGGAACATATAAATTAAAATGTATATAAGTGTTCTAAGTTGTTTCAAATTGTTCTTGTGTTCTGCTTAATTTCATATACTTTTGCTTCACAGTTTATATGTCTTCACTTTGTGTTTTTAATTTAGAAAGTAATATAAATAAGAGAGCAGACATGGAAGGACAAAGGTGGGTCCAAATCTTTGACTTGTTATGTATTTCTTTATTTTTTCTGTAACAGGCCTGCATTTGGCAGACAAAATCAGGCTTTTTGGGTGAAACTGGTTGGGATTTTATAGGTCAAGCTGATAATGACGTGAAAATACAGCCATTTTAAATGGTTAAAAAAACAGCTTCTCATTACCTGCAAAATTTATTCCTAACACACATAAAAAGACCCTCATATTAATGTTGAATCCACAAAATGGTCTAACAGAAATTTACTTAATCAAAACAAAGAGCAGTATCCATTGTTTTTACCAAAAGCATAAACAATAAAGAATAAATACTCGCTACACGGTCCATTGAGTAATTTCCACAGTGCCATATTGTTAGTTTTCAGTTGAACTGTATTTTAATGTGATATGATTTTTCTATTCCTTCAGAAAAAAAAATGTTTAAGATTAACTAAATACATTGTTCCCCCAATAGACTTTGTACATTTTCTTCATGTTAAATGATATCTGTCATGATTCAAATACTGTAAAACATGATTTCCAAATTGTTGTTAAAACTTTTAGAATTTTTTTATATTTCAATCAAACATGAGCATTACTGCATATTTGTCAAATCGATGTCTTAGTGAAAATGTTTATGCATTTGGCTGCTTCATCCTGTTTGAGCCTCTACAGAGACAGAACATGAAAATGCATGTAAGCCACTGAATTGGAGACGTTTATCCTCTGACACGCCTCACAGCCCAATCAGCATACTCAATTTTAGCCTTGGCAGTCACAGTTTAAATGCTCGTGTTATTCAGGCCATGTTTGAGGAGGTAATTTTCTGGCTCCTGTGGAGTTTTAAATTTGATATTTTCTGAAGTGATGCCTCAGCTTGCTGGAAACTTATTTTGTCAGACAGGAATAATTTAAAATTTTCCACATTTGTATATAACACTGTAGGATGATTTAGCATCTTCTCTAGAGATTGAATTTAAGACGTGCCTTATGTTTTATTTCCTTTTCTTTTAGATTTTGCCTTGCCTTTCAGGTCCTTGAGGAATCCAACTGTTTCCCCCTCTCAGGATGAGACAGGGTTTGGGGTTAACGACCATCATATGGTGCCGTAAGGGAATCAATAACTCAGTTGATGGAGGTCTAGACAAAACAAGGTGTCCTCCAACTGCGGTGCAGCTGAGGTGATTGAATCTGATAGGTTTCATAATAAATACTGGTCTACTGCACCGTAGTGCCACGGGCTCTTTCACCCTAATCCTAAGAAACAAATGCTATCTGTCCCGGAGTTGATAAAATGGTCACACATGCAACTCAAATAACCACTCTCTCAACCTTAAAACCAATGTTCTGGCACTTTTTAACAACAGAAAAAGAAACAAGTTCAGTAACAAGTCAAATAAAAGTAAGTAAAATAGGTTAATCCTCGGAATTACTTCAATATATCTGACCTAATTTTTTTAAAAACAAATAATAATTATGCTTGATGATTAACACTAAACTCACTAAACCAAATGCCATTTAAATACCACAAACCTGACTGATCAGTGGGAGAAGGCTCCTCTCTTAAAAATTCAGTTTTGAACCACT
Organism: Jordanella pulchra; assembly: GCA_034780135.1. Lineage (NCBI taxonomy): Eukaryota > Metazoa > Chordata > Actinopteri > Cyprinodontiformes > Cyprinodontidae > Jordanella > Jordanella pulchra. The sequence continues at coordinate 6,925 of JAUZNJ010036889.1, forward strand.
TACATATGTAGTTCTAAATTGGATCACATCCGATATATTTTAATGTGTCTGTGCTCTTTAACGGTCATGCTGCATTTTATTTGGCTTTTATGTTATTGCCCTGGTTCCTGCTACACATCTAAACAGACTTCATTGTCATTGCACTTCTTTGCACTTCTTTGCAAATGGCCTCTGTTGATAGTGGTGCATTTTCTTTCTTAACTTCTGTCTTTGTTAATTATAGGGACATCATACTGTCATTTCCTGTTGTTCAAGAAATTGAAAATAACACATGGACAGCGATATTCATTCTTGAATGAATAAGGGAAGCTCCATTGACGACACCAATGCGTCAGACACCGCATCCCTGTATGTATAATGTCTATGTGTTTTGGTCTTTTTTTGGACGGGCTGAATCGGAACAGAAATTTTGTGCAGCACTAGCTGGGTGATGAATAAATTAACCACTGAACCATTGTCAATTTGTGATAAATACAGGTCAGGCCTCAGTCATGGACAAAGTTGTCCTGGGTTTGAATCTTGACCTGATGAGACCTTTGCTACATGTGCTTCCCATCTCTCCATCACATTTATGACATTTCACTTTTGAATTAAAGGCCACTAAGAAAAAAAGAACAAATGCAGTCCTAACAGATTCTTTTTAAACACACGAAAACCATTAAAACCTTTAGTGAACAACAACAATAAAATACAACTCCAGGCCTATTGTGTGGTTAATATTTTCCATTAACAGAAAAAATGGGCCTCATGCAAGAAGCATTTATACGGGCAGATTTGTTCTTGAATCATTAATATGACTGATTTAGGAGAAAATGTCACTTTAACAATTTTTCTCATATTTCTAATTTTCTCTCAGGTATGAACAAATTTTGCTCCAGACTTGATGTACTAGTTTTGTGCTATCAGTCAGCTATTATTATCCAAACCTAGTTTTTCACTAAATTACTGCATTTGTTGTTACATAGAAACAATAGTCCGTTCTATTAGGCCACATCATTATATATTATGGAACTCTGCAATTATATCTTATAATTTCATTCGCTGATGACAGAATCATCGGTCACAACACCTGCAGCTGGCATGTCGGTATCTAGGGGACACTGGTTTAATTTAGTAGTGAGCTCTATGTGAGCTCAAGCTACAATTAAAATAATATCTGGAACAAAAAAATGGATAGAAAGTTCAGCAACACAGTAAGACGTGCATTCATTTTATTTCATGGTGCCGTCTTGGCTTTTCTATTAAACAAAATGTGAAATGTTTGGGTCTGTCTCAATTAGTCAAATTAGAGTTTTGCTGTTAACGCTTTTATGTGAATGCCCTGTAAAAGAGATATAGAGCACAATAAAGGGATGACAGATGAGGTCTGGAGATGGGCAGTACATGTGTGCGTGTGTATTGAAAAGGGATTCAGCAGAACATTGTGACCTGTTGGTTGATGGTGAATTGAATTTAATTATTTACATCACAAATTGCACCTCTTGCCTCCATTACTCGTTTTCAGTGACTCTTTTTGGATCAAATAATTTTCCTTCTTCTTTATACTACTTATCATATGCTCATTTATGCCTTGGTGGACTGCATCAAGTTAAGAGGACCAGTTACAAACTTTTACTAAAGTTAGGAAGGTTTGTTGAATTTGAAGTGGCGCATTTGTAGGAGCCCATTGTTGGAGAAAAAATAGGAGAAATTTATGAAAAGAATACAAAAGTGTTTTTGAATTAGGCCTAATGAGCCAAACATGATCACTTTGTTTTTCCTTTCACCTATCACTGATCATTTTCCAATACCTGGTCTCTGTAAGCATCAAATAAATGTCTCTAGCAAGGTCTAAAGCCTGCTTAGATTTGACCATCTAACCATCATTGCTTCCTTATTTACTTGTTCATAATCTTGACAAAAGCCACTTTTCTCCTAATGAATATGAGATTTCACATTTCATTTTAAGTTTATTGTTTTTTAAAAAAGGTTCTCTGTTGTTTATTTTTTCTGTTAAACACATGACAGATTTGCAAGTTGTAAAATTTGCAATCAAAATCTTACATAACTCCATTAACATAAATTCTGCACTGCAATTTAAACAGAGAGACAAAAAATATATATTGTTTCTGGTTTTAGTAAAGGCCAGCTCTACCGTTTATTGGTCATGGCAGGTTCTGACAGGAACACTCCAGTCCGAGGGGGTTTAAATGAATCAATGAACCACAGACTCTTTTAATAGGCTTGCGCTTTATGAATCAAATGTATTTATGAAATGCCAGCTGCATTCGGACAGATGGATGAATGGATTTAATTTTTAGTCCTCAGCGGTGCTGTGCAAGTTTGGGTCCACACCTACAGGGTAATAATTCAGTCTGGCTGCTGACAGGCACAGCCAGATCCTTTGATTTTTACCCAGTTTCATTTCCCCTATTCGGTTCCTGAGAAGTCAATCCATATTTTACATTCTGTGTGAAACAATGACTGCAAATTCTATTCATATTCCCTGTAAAGGAAATTACCTCTGAGTACAAAGATGCATCCTCCACGTACTATTCAAATTAGCCAAAATAAGATTAAAATAGACTAACAGATCTTATCTTTTTCACAATCTCATTGAAAACACTACAGCCAGTGAGAACAACACAGCCCACTGAGCGTTTAACAGGATCAAATGAAAACAGAGCATAAACAACAGATGAAAGGCCAGTTGTTCTGTGCGTAACATCAATGATGCATGAAAAAGATGAAAAATGAAAACTGGATCAGGCCAATTTTATCACAAAGACCCAAAAAGCACAGGTTTTACAATACATAAAAAGTAATCTTTAATAAGTTTATCTTAACAATGTGAACAGAAACTAAACAGCTTAGTTTCTCCGAGAGGGAATATTATTTTTTATTTTGTACAGAGGCAAGGGTTAAGATATTAGAATCACCAATCTTTAATATTATAACCATAAAATCACAAGACAAAAGTTTTTATAACTTAACAACAGGTACCAAGTCTAACTTTTTTCATATGAAGAGAAAAGCATTACAGTGTCACAGCAGCTCCTGTATTTAACCAGGGCTGATGTTTGATGCCATTCAAAGAGATGTCACAATATCACCAGCTCAATTTGGAAACACTCCTTAAACATCCAGATCTAAGTAGCCCTGACAAAAAAAAAAGCTGCACACTGCATTTAGAACAGGAATAATAACACTCCGTGATAGGAAAATTCCTGACAGTATTCAAACAAGAGGTCAGAGTTTATCGATTCAGATGAGAAAATATTTGAGTGCTTTTCCCTCACATGTATCATTACTGTTTTTTGACATACTTACATACTGTATTTAGGGTCATACAACAATTCACCCTGGAGGAACTCACAAAGAAAAGTTACAATTAGAAAGATTTTATTGACCTGAATGAAATAAGTTCTTTGGGGCTTGGAAACTGGTAGAATACCTTGATGCTCTGAATTTACCCTCATTTTGCTAAAATGAATATTTTAGCAAAATGATTAGAGGGGTCTTTCCCCCAGAGCCAGGACACTGGTGGTGGAAAAGTTGCTTGTGAAGGACATTTTGTTACGATAATTGGCTTTAGAGGAGGTGCAGTCTAGATGTCGATTAGCTCGAGCTCTACCTGAAAATGGTTTGTTCCATTATCTCTCAAGGCTGACATCAACAGTCAACTAATGTAATGCGAATGTTAAAGAACAACTTGCAACTAGGCTATCAAAGTAAGCAATTTCATTTAAAATATATTTTCTAAAAGCTTCTCTATGCTCCTTCAGGTTAAAGCAGATTCTTCATGGTCCCCATGCTTCTCCGAAGAATCTCTGTTGATTCCATCCGTCTCCAAAGCCTCTCCTTGATCTCCAGGCTTCACCACGGTTCCTTTTTGATTCCCATGGTTGAACCAAGCTCCTTCGTTGTCTTGAGGCTTCTCCCACAGCTTTTGACACTGTTCTCTGTTGGCTCCTGTGTTGCCTTCATTGGTTCCAAAAACTCTGAGCCTCCTTGGGACAAACTCTGGGCCACCTGCCTAAGCTGAACAGTGGGCTTGTTTTGTTAGATTTCTTTTCGTTCCTCTTACATCAAGTTCCCTTTTCTGTTAATACTTCTTCATCATCATACTCTTGCCAATGTTTGCTTGCCACTTCAGTCCTTTGCCTCCACAAGTCATAACCCTCTCCCACTTGGCACGATCTGAACGGCTGTGGGTGGGACTGTGAGGAATGAATAGAGAATAAACCTATTGCAGTTTTTTGCTGTTGTTAGTAAAAAAGAAAAAACAGAAACAATGAAAAGCATCTATTCATATACAGTTATTCACGACTGAAGAACAGCTAGAAACTTTTTCGAACAATTGGAAAACATAAAAAAATATTAATGCATAAGCTACAAATCCATGACATGTTTTTATCTTCATCTGTTACATCTGTCCCAAAAAGCAACTTTGAACAGCTGTGTTTCCATCTGTTAATTTAATGTAATGTTAGAAATTCCGAATATTTTGATGAATTTTGGTTTTGATAAACATCTCTTACTAAGTCTTCTTCAGAAAAAAAAAACTTGTGTGGTGGGTGGTTAACTCAGGTTAACTCCTACAAAGTACCCACCTCCTTGAAAGAAACTAGGTTTGCTCAATTATTTTAAAATAATATTTATAACCACTGAGTATTTGCAGTTTGGACACCAAAAGGGCTAGCGCTGACCCTGGTTCAAGGTTGAGGAGAAATAAAAGTTATAAGAAATATAAGTTATAAGTTGTGACGTACACACAAAAT